>VWYE01015081.1:0-21590 GCA_013398995.1 Alaudala cheleensis
AAAAAAATACACAATCTGGAGGAGTGATTTATGCATTTCTAATTACAGGTAGGACTGCTCTGTTTCACTTTGGCCTGGTGAAGCTGAGAGCAGCTGAAATCTGCTTGTTTCAGGGATAGGAAATTCAGGAAGAAGGTTGTTGCCCTCTTTGTTTTGGAAAATGTGGTTTATATGTCCTGCTGGAAACAACAATAGAATCTGATTTTGTGCTTGTGCTCATGTACTTTCAGATTGGCCTGATGGACCAATAAATATCCTGCCAGGCCTTTTGGGTCTTCACCCATTTCCACTGGCAATAAATTGTTAAAATAAGCCTCTCTTTTTGTGGCACTTGACATTTGAAACCAAGTGCTCATTGTCAGAGCATGGATTGTTATCAAATTAATTTCTCCACTGTCGTAAAAGAAAGTTGCAGAGTCATAGAAAAGTAGAGAAATTGTAGCAACTGCATAAGCAGAGGTACAAATATCTGATGTTTGTCTGGTTCTTCATCATCAGATATTCTTTGTGTTGAGATTTGAAGGATGTGTCTGAAAAATGCCTCTTTTTAATTGAATATTTTTATTAATTCCTACTCTCAAGACACATAAGAAACACTTGTTTCCTTGACACTTGTTTGAGCCCCAGCCAGTTTTTTTTCCTGTCACTGGATCTGACAAGGCCCTTCAGTGCTCCTTGGGCCAGGATTCAGGTGGACTTCAGGTGCCTCAAACTTCCATCATCAAAAAGTTCTGAAACACAATTCAGATGATTTTTTTTCTTCCAACTCCCAAATTATTCCACTTTTCATAGAACCCTGGCCTAGGCCTGTTTCTGTAATCCCCTCATCAAACAACACAGGTTTTTAAAACTGCTTTCTCAGAATTCATATGCAATTAGCTCAAAGCCCTAAGACTTGAACATGTAGTGACCTGAGGCACAGAGTCAATCCCATGGAAGGCAGAAACTGGAATTACTTAACATCACATAAATGTTGGGAGAATGTTTCAGAACAGCTGGAACAGCAACAAATGTGTGTGGGATGGTGAAAAAGCACAAGTCCTTGACATATGGATTTGTATTGTGGCTTTTGTTTGAGCTTCAGGGATGTTTGGAACGTGGTCATTCAGCTGCTTGGCCTTCCAGTGACAAATCTGAAGATCCTAGAAAATAATAGTTCCAGTTATTCCGGGCTGGTGTTTAATAAGCAACCTTTGAAACACTAAAGATATTAAATCCCAGCTCAGGAAAACCTGAGCAAAGAAAAAAGTGAGTTAGTGCAGAAAACAATTGAGCAGTACTGGGATCTACCCCAGGCTGTTATGAAGGCATTAAACAGGAGGGCTTAGAACCACCACTCTGAAATGAAATAGTGCAATCAAGGCATTTGTTCTTGCACTGTAGAGACCAGATTTTAACATGAGCATGGATTCAGCACCTGATTCAGCCCAACACAGATGAAATCAGCTCCAGCACTTCCATGCATCTCCCATCTCAAGCATTAATTTTTCTGCATGTATTATTTTACTAAAGGCTTCACCAGAGAGGAAAAGACAAATCTATGATTCATATTCTAAGAAGTGTTATCAACCTTCTAATCTAGAAGTGAACTTTTGAGAGGTAAATTGCAATTTCATCCATAAAAATGCCAGCTTGTCTGTTACCAGATTAGGATTTTTAGTTGTTTTGGTGACTTCAGCTTCCCTGGTAGAGGAAGGAAAATGATTACCCAGTTCACATGGAAAATGTGCAGCTACAACATTTCTTCAGTGGGAATTCAATTCCCTGGAAAATTTCTTAAGCTCACTTTATGTGGACTTTTTATGACACTGACTTAGCAAAGCTGTGGCTTCAAATCCATATTTTATAGGAGAGAATAAAATACCCATGGCTCAGTATCAGATGGTACCACTGATGGTACAACAACTCATTTCCCAGTGAGTTTGGGGACCAAGTCCTTTGTCCCTGCAGTCTCTCTTAGCCTGCAGAACACTGCCAGGACTTACATTCCCAAGCAGAATAAAGGTATTTGAATACAGATATTTAACCTGAGCATAACTCAGAGTCCTCAGGGGAAGCCTCAATGCTTCAATCACCTGAAGAGATTGGTAGCTGTAAGATGAATTTTCTTGTGGAATCATCACTTGGGTGATGAAAGGTCAGGATATGCAATGTTTGTAATGATGTTACTGTAGCCAGTAATTGTTTCCTGCATTTATTTATTTTCCTTAGTCTGTCAGCCTTCAGAGAGGTGATTAGTGTTGGTTTAGAAATCCTGGCCTCCTTTAGCTTTTACCAGTGAAAAATTATTTTTTTATTCCATCCCTCCTGCTGCACCTCCTGTCAATCCTTCAGCATGTCCCTGACAAGATCCTGCTTTCCTCCTTCCAGCTTAGCAGGGCTTCCACTGCCTTGGTTCTTCATGCTAGGGACATCCTCAACATCCATTCCCACTTGATCTTCATTTTCACATCACTCAGAGAGCCCAAAAATGTCAAAGTGTCTGAGAGTGCAGTCAGGACCCCGTGACTAAGACTGGCCTTATATTTCTCCATTTCCACACTGAAAGGGCAGTACTTTAGCACTGCCTTTTCTATTTTGATTATAAGCCCCGTGTCAGAGGCAATTTTTCTGGAATAGCAGAGTGACTTCTTATCTCTGCAGCTCCCAGGATGAGAGAGTATTAGACAAGGGCATTTTCCTACACCATAATAATTCCAAAAGATTTACTTTGATTTGCATGTTTTTAAGATCTGGCCACCAAAGATTCCTGCAGTAATGAATTCTTAGCCCCAGGCTCAGCACAGAAAGAGCAGAAAACGCCTTTCCCCAAGAAGCTGTCAAGGAAAAACTCTCCCTAATGTGACCTCTCCTGTGAGCCTGGATGTTCTCCAGCACAGGGGAGCCCTTTGAATCTAAAATGTATATAAACACAAGTACACAAAACCAGTAGCAATACAGAGCTGACAAAAAAAAAGAAGTCAGGACGTTGTCTTTGCATGAACAGCTCCAGAGAAGGACAGCTTCTCGTGGCTGCTCTGCCTAAAATGGGAAGCAGTGAGCGAGAGCAGCTCTTGGAAAGGAGGCACCACGACTGCCTGGAGCCTTGGGGCTGTGTGATAGAGCACCAGGGATGCTGACACCCAAACCGAGAGGCTGCTTCCTGCTGCATCCCATCTGATAGGGCTGCTTGGAAAAATATCCTTCGTTTTCAGTGCTGGAGATAAGGGCCTCTTATTTACGACAGTGAAAATTCCTCTGGCATGGGGAGGAAGCACCTCGGCGTCTGCCCTGAGAGGCAGCGAGGTCCCTCCCGGTGCCCGGAGAGGGATTAAATACAAACATCTGCTGCCATGAGAAATCCATCTGGGCTTCTACCTTCCCTATATTCCACAATTAAGCAGTGGATTTACTCAGCACCGAGCAGGATGTGAAATAACAACACTTAGAAGGAAGGGGAAAAAACAAAATGTCCGCATTTCCGGCTGGCTTTATTAACCTGCAGATCTCCTGCACTGCGAGATGCACCAAATACATCCCCTTTGAAAAATGATGTAGATAATGGCTGGCTATTAGCACTAATTGTACCCTGTGATGTTTGGGAAGAACAGCCAAGAAAAGCTGAGGAATCACTGCAGCAATTGATTTAATGAAGTGATAAGGTGTATCTAATACCCTCTGCTCGCAAGTGAAAAGACACCTCTGCTGGTTTTGATTTGCTGCCAGGGGTAATAAAAGATACAACAACTAAGGGAATGCAAAAGCAATCAAGAATGCAACCTGTCTTCATGATCGTTTTCATGAAATAAAACACCTTGGGAAATACAGAAGCACCAGGCTCAAAGTGAAAAATAAAATCAAACCAATTTGTACATTGGTTTGGATATTGCTGCCTGCAGAAAAAGGAAGGGGAAATAATTTTTCCATGCATGGTTATAAATTGCAATCGTTTTAAAATCATTTGACTAAAATCATATGATGAAAATTCAAGATGGTGACAAAATTTGAGCACCAGACACTAAAACCCAGGAACATTAACAGAAATGGATTTATTTATTTCCCCATGGCAGAGATTAATGACCTCTGGAATTGTAGCTGCACTTCTTGCCTCTTCAGCTTCCCTGTTTTCAAGGCTCACTATTTGTTTTACCAAAAAAAAACACTTCAAATCCCCAAACTTCTTGATTATGCAGATGCTTTTCCTAGCCTAGTTTTGGGGAGAGTGCCCTTTTCATTGAATATTATTTGTATTCTTTATTACCTTTGATTTATTTTGCACAAAGAAGAATTCATAGGGCTCCTGGAAATAATTTTGCAACATTCAATTTGCAAATTCTGCCACGTGAACAATCACTTCTAATATGTTTTTACTCATCTTCCTTTGCTTCTTTTCACACCAGGCCCTAAAATCTCACAGTAGGCCCTGCCACTATGCCAGAAAAAGCAATTGTAGCATCTTTATCCATTAATTATTTGGCTCATTCAAGTCCTTATGTAAAATCCCTATTTCTAGGAATTGCATCCAAAAGTTCATATGCCTGAAAGGTCATTAAATATTAATATTGGGAAAAGGAAGACTGTTCTCTCTTCTTCCTCTTCTAAAGTCCTCTTTTGATTTACTGCTTTCTGTAGACCCAAATGTAAATAGTGTCACAGCAAATAAGTGTTTAGTGTCTTGAAGTTTATTCTACTTGGGTTTCTTAAGTCTGAATTATAAGGCATATAAATTAGTGGCCAGTGAGTGTTGTTTAATTATCTGGAAGCCTTGTCATTGCCAAAGTGACCTGTGCTGGCTTTCTTGCCAGCAGGAATTGGAGTTGTTATGCTCAAGTCTGGACAATTTGATGTAAATATTTACCCACTCAATAAAGAGGTGTTAAAGCTAATTCAGCCTCAGGATGTTAACTCCTGGACATCACACATGGCAAGGCAACTTCAAGTTCCACTGGGAAACATCAGATCCTGCTGGAGTAAATGAAAAGATGCTCAGAAAAGGTGATGAGGAGGAGAAGTTTGGGCTTGGTCATGAGGAAAATGATCTGCACACAAAAAGGGATGCTCCTCTCTGTCTGTGCTTCCCTCCCAGTGCCCATCCCAGTGTTTTGTCTGGATTCTTTAGTTCTGAGTGAAGGTCAACACAAACACGTAGATCTTGATGCCCCACAGCCCATCTGAGGTGCTCCAAAGTATCCTGCCTGGAGCCTCAAGTGTGTGCTGTGAGTCTTCCAGGGTATCTTATTAATCTTATTAATTATCCTGTAAGTCCTTGGGTACCTTACCTAGGCTGGGGTGGCTCACAGGGCATGAGGCAGAGGTGTGTGAGCAGCTGAGCCAGGTCCTCACCCTCAGCAGGTCAGAACGATGCCCACCAGCCCAAGGGCTGCAGTTTTGGTCAGTCTGGAGAATTCCTGCCAAAATACACCAGTGCTGTGTTTGATTCAGTTCATGTTTGTCCTAAAGAGGAAAAGGAAGAATGCACTCAGCAGAAATTTGGGGTTGGGGGTTAACTTTGCTCCCTCGTTAATTAGGGGACATAAATGCACTCTTCACAAGGCATCAAAATCATAAATTGGCATAACCAGGGACAAGTTAATTTAACTCTCAGAGAATGTGGCTCCACATGTCTCAGACTGTCCATTCTGTGACTCTCTCTCCCTTTTCCCTTGCTGTTATCTCCCTTCTGTCTCTTGCTGCCTGCACAAGGGAAACCAAAGGCTCCGACCACCCACGGGGCCTCCTCAGCAGCTGGAAAACAAAAGTGCCAAGAGCCAAAAATGCCTTTTTTCCAGCACTGCCATCTCCTGTGGCCTTGGGCTGGCATTGGGGACCAGCTCTGATGTCAGCCAGGGAATTGCTGGTAAAATGCAGAAGGAAAACGTCCTTGCAGTGCTTCCCTCAGCCTGGGTGTTTCCTCTGGGGAATTTGCCACCCTGTGGGATGTGCAAAAAGAGGATTTTTGGGGTGGCCTGGGGAGGTGTGTGTGGGTTTGTTCTCTGTTCAAGGCCCAAATGGGTCAGGTTGAATGCTCTCAGCACTTTCTGGGAAAAGAGCCGTGGCCCACCTTGGCTTTTTATGGGAGAGGAAGAATGGGAATCAAAAAATTAAATCCACATCACTTTGTGGGTGGCCTCCCCTGCTATGCAGAATATCTTTGTGTACACTCATGTCTGCCATGACTTTGAGAAAAAGCCCTTTACTTGTATGGCAACAAACTTGTAAGGCAGAGTGTTTACGTTCCTGAGCACTGGATCATATTTCCTGACAGAGTTAATGAAACAAATTAAGCAAAACTCCACACAGATTCCTGCGTCCACAGAAGGCTTTGCAGAATTCCTGCAGCTCCTGGTTGTGGTGGTAGCTGAGCGTGCTGAGCCTGATTTTCCATTTGTTAAAAAAATCAAAAGCTGCCTGGCCTAGCCTTGACTTTTTTATCTTGAGGAATGGAGGATTAGCTTTATAATACTCTTTAAAACTAATCCCCACTTCTTTCAGCTGCTCCAAAGTCAGTTTTCAGAGTGGCCCAAAGGATTGGTCAGCTTTCATGGGGACCTGACATGTGTTTAAAGTTAAGAAAATGATGGATGACAGGGTACTTTGAACACACATTTCCCTGACTTGGCTCATCAGGCAGACAAATCACTCAACTCATTCAATGAGAAAAGCTGCAAGAGCATAAATATACAAGTGTTTGCCATGCTGGGTTATTAATGTGGTGTCCTCCAAAGAGGTATCATCAGGTCTTAGAGGGAAATGTGTACAGCAGAGCTCATTCACAGGAAACAGGGCTGCACTTCTTCACTTATTTGATATTTCTGATCTGTTTTGAAATGTAAAAACAATGAAGTACCCAGATCTGCAACTAAAGAAAAAGGTTTTTATGAAACACAAGTGGATCTTGACTTTCAGCTGGTTTTTCACACCCATTTAATGCAGCTTCAGACTGGCTACATATTCACTTTTTGAGGCAAAGGCACCATGGAACATCATTTCAGCACAGAGATGGAAAAATGTTGCTCAGGAGGAACGTCCACATTTACCTAATCACCCTTCTGCAGCCAAAACTTTCTTCAGGAAGGGGCCTCAGGAAGTTCCTCACCCATGGAGTCCTGCTCCCTGTGATGGAATGGCAGATATGAGTAACCAACCCCAGGGTGCAAAGCCAGCTCAGAAAACAGCTTTTTAATATCAAAATTCTTTAGATTTTCATTTAGAGTTTTGTTTTCATGCAAATGTCCTCTGGTATAAAAATTGTAAAGATTAAAACCATGTATGTAGATTGAGATTAAGCCATCAGTTGTATACATATATTATGCTTAATATTCTATGCTATTCTTCAAAAAAATAATGTTTTAGATAAAATGGAAGTTGAATATTTGGATCTTAAACTATGGATTTTCCACGATGCCTTACCCCAGTGATTTCTGGTGATATTTTTTATATATATTCATTACTTAATTTACTTAGTAAAAGTTGTATTTTGCATCATAGCTACTCTTATTCCAAATTCCCCAATCTTTGTCTAATAAAAAACTACCACCCTGCTGAAAATTTGTTGAAAACACCAACCAACACAAAATGACAAGAATATCCTGTCTTTTAAAAATATTCCCCCAAAACCAACCTGAAGCTCACAAAAAAAGCAACAATTGGATTCCAAACTATGCACAGTTCTAAAAGCTTACTCTCAGGCATCCATTTTTAGAAATACAGAACAATTCCTCCAGCTTTTTAAATAGCTGGGAGTTAATATGCCATAAAAACATACTGTAAATATTTCTGTTGCTGGAATGGTGTCTCTGTTACCACAAGGAGTTGCTAGGATATTATCTGTGTCAGGAAGTTTGTTGTGCCTTCATAAAGGAAAACTAACAGTCATTTTGATGCATTATGCAAATAATATCCTGTTTTCTCAACAGATTCCTTTGCAGCAATCAGAAGGAGAAGCTCCCAGCCTTGGAGCAGATTTCTGTTCTCTGCTGTCAGCTTCCCTGCAAGGAATGATTCCATCTCTCCTATAGTGATTCCAGTAGTAAATAAAGCTGTGCCTAAATGAATTTAGTGCTTGAGCTCATCCTGCAGACACGTCTCAGCCTTTCCAGCTCAGGAAAGATGTTTAAAATGTTTAAAATAAATCATTTTTGTCACCAAAATCGTGTTTGGAAATGACTGCAAAGCTGACACCTCTGTTTCACTGGTGGTTATTGAGTATGATGTGTTTAATAGAGGAATAAAGTGATAAAGTTCATCACTGTAAAAGAAAAATCTGATTGCAAATTTGGTTCCTTTTCTGGCCCCCTTGTTTCTGATACCTTAGAAGAACCTGTGATAGAATTAAACATTATTAGAGTACTTATAATAAAAAGAGGAAGTTGTTTTCTCTTTAAGACACGCATTTTGTGCTTGACTTGTCTTTGAATTTTCCAAGGTGGTTTGGGTTTTGTTGGGCTTTCTTCAATACTTGCAGGAAATCACTTCAGTCTATCTTTACTCCAGGCAAGCCACAACTTTGCTGTGCTGAGGGTGTTGTTTCAAAGGATCCTTTAATTCCTCCCTCATTCCTGGATATTATTTTGCTCTTTGTTTGAACAAAGACTGAATGGAGCTAAAAGCCTCCAAATTATGGCTACAATTCCTTGTTAGATAAAACAGTGATGCTGGTCTTTGATTAAATGTGTAGGATATAAGATTTAGGTCCAAAATCCAACCAAATGTACTTCAGTTTTTTAGAGCTTAGCAAGCCTTTGCTATTTTATGGTGTTAATTGTTATATTATGGTGTTAATTGTTATATTATGGTGTTAATTGTTGGCTTTGCTTGGTGGTGGTCAGAGGGCTCTGAGCTCCAGAACATTCAGTGGCCTCCTCCTGACCCAGCAGGGCAAGGAAATGTCAGTGTGATGAGAAGGTCTCAGGGGATCTGCTGTGTGAATTCCAGGCAAAAGTTACTCAAACTTTTCAAGCATGAAGTGGGTTTGGCACCATCTATTTCACTCATTACTGCTTTGGGTTTTTGGTCACTACTGGAAAGTTGAAAGGGTTGAAAGGAAGTGTTTTCCTGAGAAAATCAAAATGGAACCTGGGGTAAAACCTGGTTTTATCCAGCACTGGATTTAAGGTTGAGCACCAGCACAGGGGATTCATTATATTTTGTTTTTTAGAAAAAGAAGAAGAATTAGACATCCTTATAAGATTTTTTTTTTCTTAACCATGCAACAGCAAGCTAAATAAAAAAAATTCCTGTATCAAAATATATGTCCTAAATGGTTTTCAGTTTGATGTCAGGTGTAGAAAATTATCCCCATGTTTTGGCAATATATGACCAATATTGATTGATAAATCAGAATTCTTTGGGTTTTAAAGCCACTGCACAGGACCCCCTTCAGCAATGAAATTAAGGATGAAAAATAGAGAGAATAATTATTATTTCATCAAAGGAAAAGCATTCTAAATGTATTTAGCATTTATATCACTGATATATTTGCAAAAAAAAAAAGTTAAGTATGGAGTATTTATTTTAAAATATGCATAGGAGTAAGGATGGAACTCTGAAGCACTCACAGGTCTAAAAAGCTATTTTTCTTCTATTGAACTCTAAAATTTTAGTGGGGGTGGTAGCAGGATTGGATAAAATATACATACTTCTGTATTTAAGCTAAATACTAAATCACAGACAGGGAAATTAAGTATAAAAATAGATATTTAGTGTAATTCAGGTGGAAAAACAGTTCACATTTGCAAAGCAGTTTGAACAGTACATAGAACTAATTTTAGCTGAGATTATTACAGACAACTATGATTTTCTAAGCCTAAACATTTTTAATGAAACCATTTAACTTGAAGAGTTTGAGAACAGAATGTACTTTGAAGGATTGAAGTGAGGCAATAACAACATCATGCTGATTATGATTTTCAGGGAGTCAAAGCATTTCATCACTGCTGATTCCCACACAGCATCACCCATGACTTTTAAATAAATGGGCAACTTTTCCTGCTGTAAGGGATGAAAACAGAGGAATAACTTGGGGTTTTCTTCAGCTCTCCTGACAAATAGAGGTGCATTTCAGCTGTTCACCATTCAGCTGCTCTGAACAATTACTAAATCCCAGCCCCCAGCTCTGTTTGATATCCTCCTTCTACCAAGATTGCTCAGCACCTTTATTTTAGTTTAAAATGTGTGAAACCTGAATCTGAATCCTCCCACTCCTCCAAATGGCTGAAACAAGTGTCCCAGTTCCTGGTGATACCAATTCCCATTAAAATAAAAACAGAAACTCAGACATCTGCTGAGGGGCAGAAGGACCTGACTGACCTTTTTGTAGTGGCAGATGTGTTGATCCTTTCTGAAAACGAGAATCCACTTGGAGAGCAAAGAGTGTCAGCAAAAGCTTGGTTTGTTTTGGTACAGTGTCTGCAGCACAGAGAGAGGGACTGCAGCTCATCATCAGATTAGAACATTTCCAAAACACAGCTCTCTGCAGTCTTTTTAAATTAAGTAGATACACATTCTCATTTCCTTGGGGAAATGCACTTAAAAGGAGGTCTCTCTGCAGTGGGGAGAGAAGGGCAATTTCTAGAGCTCAGAAGAAGGAGGAGAGGGAACAGCAACTGTCACCTAAGCTTCAAATGGGATTTTCCTGGGTGGCAGTTTGCTGTTGGAGTTGTTCAATCCCAAGTTTCTGCTTTTGAGGAAAAGGATTGACTGTGGGGTAAAAACTTCTGTATTTATGGGGTGATTTGAAAGCAGACTCAATGCCAGAATCTCCTTCTGCCCCCATTGGTAGGTGTGTAACAATGCTTAAGAGTGAACAACAGGGACTAAATGCAGGGATCCATACCTGGACAAGAGTTCTGCCAACATTTTAACTTCAGTAAGGAATCCAGATTGGTCATTTTATCTGTCAGGGATGTGAAGTCAAAATCTGAGCTGTGTAAAGTTCTGATAGCAAAATACAGCAAGAGATAACATCATCTCACATTTTCTCACTGTCTAAAGAGGCAGATTTATACTAAAAAAAAACCCAGCATTGGTGAATCTGAATGAGGTTTTGAATTCCAAAGCTGGTTTGTCTTCCAGACTTGGGAAAAAAGGTGCAAATCAATGAGCAAATCTTCAACCCTGGGCAAAACTCTGTCCTAACCAGCAGATGTAAAACAGCCTCGTGCCAGAGACTCTGCCTGTGCTCCCCCTGTTCCCAGGCCTGCATGCAGATAAATATATTTTGTTAGAGGTCCATCCACTACAGAAATTCAAATCCAACACACAGAAAGTCAGCAAAACTCCTTGTTTTACTCATGGGAAGTGGAAGCCCAGATAAAGACCTGTCCAAGCTCATGCAGGAACCTTGTGCTGCAGCTGGGAAGTGAACTCCATTTTCCTGAGTCCTTATCCACCCCACTCATTTTCCAAAACTGAGACCAGTTTTATTGAAAGCTGGCAATGATGATGCCCAAATGTGACTGGTGTTTCTGAGAAGGTCCAATCTCAGCAGACCAAGAATAGATAAAGATACAGGCACAGAGAGATGATAAAGTGAATCATTCATTATGTGGATAACAGGAATTGGGTCCTCTGTGTACAACTGCCCTGCTGTCCTTTTCCCCTGCAGCTTTTGCTGTACTTTTGGGATTCCTTGGAGAGTCAAGACATGGAAACTCCCATGGACCAGCACTTTCCAGGGAAGCATAAAAATCCTGAGTAGCCTGAGCACAAAAAAGGCCAGGTTTCTTACAGTTTCATTCTGAATCCTGACCATATTTTATACCCTATTTATTCCTACAGATTTGATTACCTTAACTCAGCCTATTTATACTGTAAAGCAGCTCCTTCATGTGCAGTTTTCTGGAGCCTGGGTGTTTTCAAAGCACAGCTCATCCTAAGTCATAAAAGTCATAAAATCTTTTCTTTTAATGCCTTTGGTTAGAGGTCTTAAAACTGGTCAGTCAAGCCTATAGCTTGACTTTAGAAAAGCTCCTGGATTTTCAAGAGCAACCCCTGATTATCAGCATTAATATCTTTGGCCAGGGTGATGCAGGGTCCTCCCCTGGTGTTGGTGGAGCTCTACAAATGAGGGTAAAATTCACCTCCTTGCAGGTGGCCCCATCTCCTGGTGATTTCCCAGGCAGCTGGGGACCATCCCAAATGTCTCAGCCCTCCAGACAAAGTTCAGGGAGCAAGTCAGGGGTGCTGATCTTTCTCTAATTTACACGCAGAGCTCTGGGTGCCTCCATGCACGTGTTGGGGAGGGAGGAGGTGTGTTGTAAGACCCACTCCACTGCTCCCACTTCTCCCACTGTGAAGGAGAGGAGGGAGCAGGCAGGTGGCACTCCTGTTATTCCACACTGACTGCTGGAGGGCATTTGGATAAAGCAGTTGGTGAATGGGGTGTAGAAATCTGTATTTCTACCTCCGAGCTCACCCCACGACGAATCCCGCTCGTGCCACTGACTCACACACCCAGGGCAGAGGCTCTGCAGCTGGAAAATGAGAAAGGAGAGACCTCAGAAGG
Source organism: Alaudala cheleensis (assembly GCA_013398995.1). Lineage (NCBI taxonomy): Eukaryota > Metazoa > Chordata > Aves > Passeriformes > Alaudidae > Alaudala > Alaudala cheleensis. Next base: position 12,485 of record VWYE01015081.1, read on the forward strand.
AAATGTCAGGCCAGGCATTTTCTCATAGGACTCTTCCTGGCAGCTGGAGGCTCTGTGACAACACGTTGGGAGTTTGGAAGGGGGATTCCTCCGGAGCGGAAACGTCCTCACAAGGACAATTTCCCTGGCTGTGCTCAGTCCTGTGGGAAACTCTTACCCTATGACGAGTTCTTCTCAACTGGATGGGATTTATATTTATTCTTAAGTTGTCTTTTATTTTTGGCAGCTCCCCCACTGCTGGCTTGACATCCCAGAAACGAGACCCTTCAGATTCTCAGGAGCCAGAAATGCTGCTGACAAAACCAATTCAGAGCTGTCCTCATCAGCTCTACTCACTTGATAATGTTTCCTTTCCATTCAGTTATTCCCTCCTCTGCTAATTCTGGAACAGTTTTGGTCCACATTAAAGTAATTAAGATGATGTTGCTGGTCAGACATAACCCAAATTAAGAGAAGAAAAGACCCATCTGCTGAACCTGGTTCTATTTCTAGTCCATGAGGTTTGGATTTTGCAAGGCAAGACTCAGAGACAGGTGCTGAATCAACCTTGTGAAACAACCAGAAATTGGGGATATAATTCTGAATGGTTTTTGTTGTTTTTGGGGTAGCTTAGATTTGTGTCTAGAAGATTTTATTCACTCCCCTACATTTCAGTCATAATTTATCTGTATTATAGGGGTTTTTTTCCTTCCCCTGCAGACGTTCCAATCTCAGTCTGAGATCCCAGAATGAGCCTGGATTCATTTCTGATTGCACAGCTTCAGGAGAGAGAACAGACTGGCCAGTTTGTCTCTTGCCAGTGATATTTCTTCATTCGGGTAATCCCTGGAACTCCATTAATGTGAAGTGTACCCATGTAATAGACCATTCTGCTGATTATGTGCAGTGTAGGGAGAGATTTTAGATCAATATTTTCCTTTTACTGGTTGTTCCCATTTGGCAGGAACAAGGAAGGGTGAAATCTGCCTCTCCACACACTGACACTTCTCCAGACATTCAAACAGAAGCACAATCTAATATTTTGCTGTATTTTCTTCTCCATTTGACCCCTAATCCTCCTTATGGGTGAGAATTTGGTGACTGAAAGTCCTAAATTCCCCCCAGACATTTTAGCTGCATTCAGTACCAGCTACAGGAAAAGCTGACAGACAGTAAAATTAAAAGACTCTTTTAAAATATGAAGTTTAATTCCCTCCAGAGTGATAAAGGGTGGGTTAGGTGCTCAGAGTTTAGATGTTAAATTTATTCCAATGGACTGGTAGTCTGAATTTTTATGTTACACGTGTGTTTTCTCATTCCTGTGAGCAGTAAAGAACAATTAAAACAAGTTAAAATCATTGAACTCTCCTTTCCACTGTGGTTGAACTTGGAAAAACAGTGCTCAATGTTGAATTTTCAAAAGGTTAAAGATGATTTCTGTTTCATTTTTAAAGTTGTTGGGTTGGTTTTTTGTTTGTAACAATCTTGAATTACTTGCCTGGCAGTGTCAGGCACTTCCAGAGCCACATAATGTCTAGTACTAAAAACCTCTTGGTAGATCTGATCCCTTACCCCCCAAAAAATACACAAAACTGGGAGTTTTAGGAGAAAAGACAGTTTTTCACTTGGTCAGAGCCAGAATGTGTCTTGTTTGGGGTGATCCCAGATCATCTCTTAGGGGATAAAAAAGGGGAATAAATTCCAGTGCAGGGGCCTGGAGACTGTGAACTTTGCACTTTTACAGTGAATTTACACAAGAAAACCCTCCCCAGCCTTATTTTGTGCTGTAAAAACCCTGGTGCATTGTTCCAGCACCTCTGCTTTGTGTGGAACTTGGGTGAGCAGAATCTCTTTGGGTAAATCCTCTCTCCTCAGCCTTCCACAAGCCTTTTTTCCTGTGTTCCACCTTTACATCCCAAACCTTTAGGTCATCCCAAGACATTCCTGCTCCTGGATAATTCAGCACCTCTTGGAGGCTGAGTTGCCACTCAGCTCCTGGGCAAGCAGTGGAGTGAGATCAGCCCCTTCCTCCTGAATAAATTAATTAATGTGTGGGGAAGTGAAGGGTGATTAATGTCTGAGCACTGCACAAAGCTCCTAAATACCGAGTTTAGGCTGAGATTGCAAGAGATAACCAGGCTGGGAGATGGGATGCAGAGCAAAGTGAGGATTCTGACACGGACTAGACTGGATATTGTGTAATCTGAGCTGAACAGAAACCTCTGTTGTGCAGCTTTAAAACAACCCCTGAGGATGGAATGCTTGTTGAACATGCTGCTGCCTCATTTCGACTCTGTCAGCTGTAAAATTCATCTCTTCATTAATTTAAAATAAAAAAAAAAAAGTTAAATAAACCAAAAGATATGTTTGCATTTAGAACTGTTCTGCTGCTCACTCTGAGAGGGCTTTGGAGACATGGCCTGTGTTATAATACCACTTCCATTAAACATTGGAAGCTCGGCTTTTTCACAAAAAAATTCACACAAACATTCTGCTCTTAATCCAAACACAGGGGTTACGAACTGAGCCTTCAAACAGAAACTTTCAATATTTGGCTCCTCAGCTCAGTAGCACCAATCTGGGATGCCAACCCAGCATGCACTGTTATTAATAATTGTTGTGAAAAAAAAGGTCCTAAAGGCAGAATATCCAGTGCATATAGCTTGTCTGCTTTTTTAACCAAATAAGGGAACAGGGCATTTCACTGTTTATAATAGCAGCATGAAAAACGATGTTTCAAACTGTTAAAGAAAACACTTTTAAACTTTTCCTGCCCATTTCCAAGTTTCTTCAACTTCTAAAGAAAAGAAGAAAAAAAAAAATTGAAAAAATAACAAAGCTGGCTACAGCTCCCTGGCAGATTTATAGAAACCTCAGTTTTTCACTTTTCAAAACACTTTAACAGAGCTCCAGAGATGAACAACATATCACCCAAGTTCTGGCAGCTATGCAAGGATTGTACACACAGTTCCCAAAGAGTAAACACGCAAAAATCAATTCCAGGGAATGACAGAAAGCGGAACTAATTAAAGACTCCAAAGCAAAAGAGATCATTTCCTAGGACAAACATGTCAATATTTATCACACACAAAGTGAAGTTGGTGCTGCAGTGAGTCTGGTGGTGTTTATAAACATGCATCTGGCACAGTGACATGCTGGTAATTATAAAATGAATGTTAATAAAATATAAATACTTAAACCCTACACTAGGCAACTCTTAAGCTGCTGCTTTAGCCTCTTACCAGAACTTAAACATTAGATTGTCTGACAGCATCCTGAAGTTTTCTAATGATTTGTTACCACCCCCTCTTACCATTAAAACTTCTGACTTAGCCAGAGCTGCTTTTGATCACGCCAGTGAAAGGAGACAGCTTCCAACCATAAAATCCCCATCACACATCTCCCTTTCCTACGTTTTTATCACCCTGCAAGCCCGGTAGCTGCTGAGCAGAGCTCCCCTGGGCTCTCCTGGGGGTGGTGCTGATTACCCCTTCATCCTGCTGGAGGCTTTCTTGGCACCACACCCGGGGTCAGGCTGATGAAATCCATCCCCGGGATTTTATTCCCTGTTTCCAGTCTGTGTAATGTGCTAAGCAGGGCAATGGCGTGCCCTTGGGAGGAAAGGATGTCTTCCTCTACCCTGACAAAAATTGTATTAAATTTTAATTTAATAATTAAATTATTAAATTTAACTTTTAAATGTTAAAATTTCTGTTAAAATTTCTCCAGCTTTGCAAGGCTCGGGGTGATGCTGGTACAGCTCTGCCACACGAGGTTTTTCCTCATCAGCTGAGTGTTTGATGTTCCAAATCAGCACAGCCACGCACTCCCCGAGTGCTGAAACCGCTGCTGACACCTCCCTTTTCTCACAGCCAGGCTCTTTCAAGACGAGGAGTGCCTGTTTATCAGCAATTTGTTCTGTTCCTAGCCCTCGAGGAGGAGGCAGCTCTTTCCTCTGTCACTGGGAATGGTCCCCTGTGTGCTGGGAGGGAGTGGGGAGGAGGGATGGATGTCAGAATGGGCACCAGTTTCATGAGCTCTGTGCCCTTCACCACTCAGGTTAGCCACACTTTCTCACTCCCCATTGGATTTTATTATCTGGTATGTCCAAGTTTTCTAGCTGCTTCTTGGTTTTGCATTCAGGAATCACTAATCCCCTTTAAACTCCAGAGCTGATGGATAAAATTCAGCTTTGCAGATCAGAGTTCCTTTTCCTCCTCAACACAAACTGAGAATTGCAAAATGAAGGGGGAACCTGCACAGCACAGAAAAGAAACAGCACCCATGGCTTGAAAGCTTTACTTTTGAGCTTGAGTTTTGCAGTTTGGAAAGGCTAAGGTACAATTTCTTCCTTTTTTTTTTTTTGTTTGTCTTGGGTGGAAATTTAAATGTAGCAGCAAGAAAGCCAGGTTGTATTCATCATTTGACTTTATTTCTACTTGGTTGGTTAGTAAGAGAATTTCCTGTCTGCAGGAAAGTCCTGTGCTTTGGAAAGAACAATTTATTTCAGGTTGATTGAAACACTACATGCTGTATTTGACAGAGTGAATGAAATAAAGTTCAGGAAGTTTTCATTGCTGCCTGAAAGGAAATTTTATCAGAGCTGACATTCACGATGTTAGGAGTTTCAGTATTCACAAAAGGGCCATGTTTTAACTTTTCTGACTGATTCCAGTTCAGGCTGCAGCGTGGTTATTTATGATTTTACATCCAGCAGCGTGGTTATTTATGATTTTACATCCAGCAGCATGGTTATTTATGATTTTATCAGTAACTCTTCCCCTCCTCCTGAGCTGCCTCCTGCTCTGGGCCATCCCTAACACGTGTGTTGCCACTGAGAGATTGTTTGAGGAACTGGTTTAACTGAACAAAACCCCCCAAATCTTTCTTTTTCTTTCTTTCCTCATTCAGATAAGTTGCCTGGGTTGCTCCTCACAGAACCATAGGTGAGAGGAAGGAGTGAGTGCAGCAATAAAAGGCCCAGCATGTGCAGGAAGAGGGATGGATTGAGCCAGAGCTGGCACCAAAAGTTGCTCACGTTCATCATCTCTGATTTCATGATCAAGTTTGTTTTCTTAAATCAATGATTCCAAATTCCCACAGAGCTGATTCACATGTCTGAGTGACACATCCATGTGTCATAGATTAAGTGGGTGGGTGGGTAAGAAACAGGNTGGGTAAGAAACAGGAGTTTGGTGGGAAGGTTAAAAGTCCCAGGAGAGCCTTGGCAATGACAGAAACTGCTCTGGTGTCCTTGGAGAGCTTCCCTGGGGCTGTGCCTGCTTTGGAGACCCTGCAGGGAGGGATTCTGCAGTCATGGTCCATGTTGGGCACCCAGCAGAGGCATCTCAGCACTGCTGGGCAAGTATCTGCAGCCAAAAGGGGGAAAGGAAGACAAAGAGAATAAAATGTATTTATGTGAGGGGAAAAAGAGAAGCCAAACACAAGGGCAGCAATAATGACCCCCAAAAAGTAAGCAAAGCACACTGAAGAGCTGAACAAAAGCATCAGGTGAGGATGCTGAGTTTTGGTGCAGGAGCTGGTTGTGGAATGTCCCAGCAGTGTCAGACAGGAGCAGCTCTGCTTGAAGAGATGTTGTGCAGCTCAGCACAAGCAAAACTGCAGCTCTGGAATGTGCAGGAATTAATGCTGCAACCAACACACACACAGAGAAATGCTTGGAGACCTGGGGCACAATGCAAACAGAACCCCTGGTGGTTTTGGAATTGAGCAAAAAGAGAGAAAAATTTGGGTTGGGCAGTAGTTGGACACTCTTAAACGTATCTGCTTCTCTAGTCCATCCCAACACCTATTTAGTGATTGAATAAAAAGCCCCTCACACACCTACAAACTTCATTGAGTCAGAGACTCCCCTGATTTCAAGGGCTGGTAAGTGCAGTGATGTCAAGGTTGGACAAGCCAGGCTTTGGTCTCAGGTTTGCAGAAGGGATGGGGTGTTTTCCTTGTTGTCAGCGATGCACAAGGTGAACATTTACACATGAGAACAAAGCACAGTCAAGTTCACTGGCTCATTCTCACAGGAAAGGCAATGGTGTGAAATCTCATCACTCCCTTCTTCTGTGTTTTATCCAAAAAATCAATTTTTGAGTCAGGGGATCCTTCTGAGTTTGTGGTGAATTTAAAGAACACATCATGTCTTCAACATATATACATATATATATGTATATATTTACAAAGCCCAGAGAGTTTTGTCATTTTGGAAACCATTCATAAACAGTTTTACCTGCCTGAAGCAGGTCACAAACACAGCAGTGAACAGGGAGTTCACAACCTGGATAAAATGAGAGAATGGGAAAAGCAGCCCTGTGCAGGTCCAAGCACAGCCAGTTATCAGGAAAATCTAAACCAGGAGATCTGTGTCACTGCTGAACCATTTTCCGAAGCAGAACAACAGGAGCTTGAAACCTTCATAACTAGACCATCATCTCATGGATGGAATAATCGACCTGTGTATGGTCTGACTGCACAGAAAAGACATTTTAACTCCATGCAGGGCTCACCTGGGATTTAAAATGAGTTAAAAGTTAACACTTGCCAAAAAAAAAAGAAAAAAAAAATGATGACCTCCTTGTGATTTCTACCTTCTGACTTAGGGAATCCACCTAAACGAGCTCTCAGTTAGGGATGTCTCCCTTGAGACCCCGTGTTGACCTGGAAAGTGTTAATTCCTTTGAAAACTCGTTCTACCAATGTTTGTTTAGGCTGGGAAAAGGGAAGGGCTGGATGGATAATTGCCTTGAGAGTAAAAAAATCCAGGAAGAAGGAGAGCACACCTAAGAAAGCAGGAAACTCCTCGGGAGGAAACCTTCAGTAGCTGAAGTGAGAGAGGAGGAAAAAAAGGAAAAGTTAGGGAAAGTTAGAAAGAAAAACACTCTGCCAAAGCCATTCCCTGAAGCCCCAGAGGAGCCTTGCTTTGGTTCCCAGCACTGAAACTTGGCATTCCTTGGAATTCTGCTCCCTTTTGTGAGCAGCAGCGGGAGGATGGAGGGCGGGGATCTGTCACAGCCCCGCACCTCGCGTGGGGCCGGGAAAAGCTCCGCGGAGACTCGGCAGTCCCAGAGGTGATGGAGCAGCGCTCAGATGGTCCTTTCCTCACACCACGAGGGTGTTTCACACCGAGCTGGGTCTCCTGCTCAATCCCCTCGGTCTGGGTGTGCAGACACTCGTATTTCAGGAGATGATGCTACATTAGGAACTTTCATATCTTAATCTAAATGTCCAAACTTCCTTTCTAGCCAGCTTTATTGTGGAAACACAGATTGATTGGAAAGGGCGTGGAAATTTTGGTTAACACAAGCACAACTGATGTTTCTATAGTTAAAAAGAATTTAAAAAATCTAACGGTCCTTTGTCTCAGCTTTGCATTTGAGGGGGTATTTGGCTTCTTTCAGCTTCAAGGATGGATTCCTCCTTTACAAAATCCTCCTTTACAAAATCCCCTCGGTCTGGGTGTGGCATTTCAAGAGATGGGATGATCAACACTACATTAGGAAATTTCATATCTTAATTTAAATATCAAAACCTCCTTTCTAGCCAGTTTTATTATGGAAACACAAATTGACTGGAAAGGGGGTGGAAATTTCGGTAACACAAGCACAACTGATGTTTCTATAGTTAAAAAGAATTTAAAAAATCTAACGGTCCTTTGTCTCAGCTTTGCATTTGAGGGGGTATTTGGCTTCTTTTAGCTTCAAGCATGAACTTAAATAACTCAAAACCATGGACACCTTCCTCGGGAACCATCCGTGGTGGGAAATAATCCAGATTCCAGCTGGTAAAAGAAACGAGGCAGCAAAACATGCACGTGGCAGGGATTGCTTTCCCAGTCCTTTCAGATGAAGGGAGGATAAAACACTGAGGTTCTTTCCTTTTTCTTTCCTTCAAAATCCGTCCCACCAGACAAGGCTATCAAGAGCTGTAACAGGTTTTTTTCTGATTTATTGCATGGGAACCGTTCTTATCTTGCTCCTCTGGCTTTTTGGTGCCCCCTCGTGTTTAAAAGAACGTGATAAAGATCAATTGCATCTGTGTGTCTTTTTAAGATGCAAGATTCATGGAGAAGAACTTAAATAACTCTGCCTGAGAAAGGTTGTAAAATTAGGACATAGGGGGGAAAAAAGATACTTTAAAAGCTTTTTTTCAGAATTGAAAACAGAGTTTTATCTTGTAATTTTTCAGGATTGTTTGTACATATGTGCAGATGTTCCCAAACCCACCAATAAACTAAAATTACTTATAAGATTGTAATAAGTGCATTTTCTAAACTATTTAAAAATATTCAGAAAGAACACTGAGATTTCTTCCCTTTATTCTGTCCAGGTTTATTGTCCATAATCAATAACTCAATAATACTCTTCATGATCTGATGGTGAAAAGTATCAGAGCCCTGTTTTCAAGTAAAAACATTTCCAGGTGTGTGAATTGTTGGGTGTGAAGGTTGTTCATGGGAAGAAGGAGAGAATGAGCCACTGGAAATTCTTCTGGTGTGTCACTGGTCCCTTTCAGAGCTTGTGCCAAGTCCCTCCTCACCTCAAAGCTGCTGATATCCTCATCCTCAGGGTATGTGCTGGCTCCTTCCCATGGGAATTCAACCTGCTGTTAAGATAAAGGAATTCTGTATTTATATATATTCATTATATATATAATAACTTGGTTTTTATCATTGGAACAGCTGATAAAAGAGGACAGGGAAATGTTACCTCTGTTGAAAACCCTGAGTTTTGAAAGGGAGCATCCAAGAGCTGCTCTTGAAATCACCTGAATCACCAGAAATTGGTGTGAATGTTTCTGTTTCCCTCCTTGACCTACATAAAGGATGCACACAGAACTTCCTGAACCCACCCAAGTTCAGTTTTCATCTGTGGCCAGCCAGGGGCTGCTGTGGTGCCAGCTCAGCCCTGACAAAGAAAACTCCTTTGTGCAGTCCCTCTCAGATCACAGTCCTGACAGAAATAGCAGAACACCCTTTCTCCTCTTCTTGCAGACAGACCTGGCTACAAAAAAAATTCTCCCCTGACAGATTCACTCCTAAGGGGTGCAATTAAAAAGATTTATTAAGATTCTGTGGAGAAGGTGGTGTTAGAGCTGAAGGGATGGCCTGGATGTC
>VWYE01015083.1:0-207522 GCA_013398995.1 Alaudala cheleensis
GGACAGTGTCAAACACTTTGCATGAGTAGAGGATATCAGTAGCTCTGCCCTGTCCACCAGTGCTGTCACCCCCAATGAAAGGTCACCAATCAGTCAGGCATGATTTGCCACTGTTGGCTGTTACCAACCACGTTGGTTGTTACCAATCACCTCTTTGTTTCCATGTGCCTTAGCAGAGTTTCCAAGAGAATCTGTGCCAGGATCTTGCCTAGCACATCAGTGAGACTGACTGGTCTGTACTTCCTTGGGTCTTCCACTTTCTCTTTTTAAATAAATCTTTTTCCAGTTATCTGGAACTTCGAACAGTACAACACTGTCTAGTCTGTCTTTCCAAGAGAAAACAATTAAAAAGACAGACAGTATAAGTGTACAAATTGAGTAAGAGAAAATAACACTGAGACATGAGGACTACTAACATTAGCAGAGAAAAGCAAAAAGACATAGTTGCTGGTAGCAAATGGGACACAAATGTTTCCCAGAATGTAGGTATACCCACTCAGTACAAGAAACTGCCAAAAGAAGAAATGTATTCACCACATTTTCTTGTCTTCATACCATGATACCCATTTCTTCAAAATATATTCTGGAATTGAGCACAACTCCTGCCTTCAAAAAACATGGATTACTGGGTTTATGAAAAGGGTAAGTGAGACAAACCATGGTATAAGGAAGGTCAGACTAGATGATCTAACAGATCCAAAAATCCATGGTTTTTTCCATTACTAGTTTACATGATGGGAAAAAGGAAATATTCACATTTCCATATCTTTAGCCAAAATAAACATACCTCCCTGACAAGCATTCAAAAATCTATAGTGCCCAAAGTTAACTAAGATTTATAAAACAAAACACAGACTTTTATATAAAAAGAAATGAGCAAATCATAGATATCTGATCAAAGTTTCCATCACATACTATCTCTTTGGACAATCATTAGCATGAAGATGACAGAATCAAGCAGGATTTACTAACTCACATAGAGAGAGCATGGTTTGCTCTAACAGTGTAATTTTGGATATTTATCTACAAAAAAATTGAAAAGGAAAATATGGTGAAAATTCTTTAAATATGCTGTACTTTCTAAAGCTTGAATACTATTAGACTATTTAAGCTAAAGTATTCAGACAAATTTAATAAACACCATGGTTACTTGAGTTAATGTCAGAAACATGCAGACCTACAAGGAAATACTCTCTTCCCAGTCTCTTCCAGGCTCTGTGAAATCTATGAAGGATCAAATGGTTACATCTTATTCCTGACCAACACATTTTATAAATGCATAATAAACTTTCTTTTAGAAAACCCATACAATCTTTTTAATAAACTGATAAAACTCCTTCTATACTCTTCTGCACAAATCTGACATACTTGATGGAAGACATATTCCTGTGTGTAATCATACCTCTGAGACAAAAAGGACTGCTGGACATCTCTGAAAGTGCATGATGCCCCCATGCACTGTGTCTATTAAGAAGGAGCTTGCCTGACCTAAGGTCCCTGTACTCTGCTGTACAACACAAGCTGCAAAACTCAGTTTACCTAGACTAAGACAAAAACTCCAAAACGGACCCTTTCATTAAGAGAAAGTACGCATGGACTGAAATACTTCTTGATTAAGCATAACTAGTTTTGCACCTCTTTCAATCATCAGTTGAGACAGATCATGGGGTACCAGAGGTTATCGTAAGCAAGCAGCATTTAACACGAGCACTTCATACATGAATATCAAATACTTCTCTTGATACAAGACCAATCTGTAGTACAAAGCTTAATTGCCTGTTATTTTTTGCTTCCTTCTGAAATCCAATCTGTCATCCAAAAATCTGCTAGGTATCAAATTATGAAGCACTGTAACACGTATACAGACAAGTGAAAAATATGGAGGCATTTACGCCAAAAATAGACTCAATTTCTAAACTATTATTTAATCCAGTGCAGTTTTAATTTACGTCCCTGAAGTTATTTGCAAGCCCTAGTCTCAGCCAAATTCAGGAACCATTAAATCCACAAACTGAATGATTTTGCTATTCTAATTTATCGTAATTTCAAAGCAAAACATAAAACAGCATTTATTGAAATTGATTCAATTGTCTATAATCAACAACCATCTGCGGAGTCTTTTCTTGGCTATTTTTTAAAAGCTAAGAGCATGAGATGAAGTAAAAGACTACAGCAATGCAGGGCAAATTGTCATAAGCCATGTTTTTTTATACCAAGAGGCTGAAGTACTCTACTCCACCAAAAAAGGCAAAAACCCCTCAAAAAAGCAGAGTGAAATCTGCTCTGAGAACCACAGCATGATCTCAAACAGCAATCACTGTATAACTGCAGTTATTGACCTTTCTAAGTAACAGTATTAAAAAACTCCCACACCCTTGAGGAAGTGGATACCTAACTACCTCTGGAAGAAGTAGAAGTTCTCTCTGAGAGTTTGCATCCTGTGTGTCACTGTAGAACTGCTGCTGAGCTCCTGCTCTCCATTTGCTTCCCATGGAGCTCAAAGCTTAACTTGGCAGCTCTGAAAGTTCTCACTGTAAATGGTTTGAACTATTTACCATCACATCCTCCCACACACATGCAAAAAACCACAATGTCAAAAGTCACAGATATTTTTTAAAAAACACAAAAATCATGGAATCCATCATTCTTATGACAGCCATGACAAAAATGCAGTTTTAGTGATGGGTTGGCAAAAAGTTTATGTAACCCTAGACTCTTCCATGGAAAGTGAGTTAGAGGGCATTGTATGGTTCATTTCAGTTTATAGAATTATTTTCCTGTTTTATATAGTTAAAAGCACTTAAAGCCTGAAAAGAGCACTGGGTGCACATGAATTCCATCTTGGCATATTTTACAAGAAATCAGTTTGAAACAAATCAGGTTTTAAAATTCTTGCTATTAAAAAAAAATAAATTAAAGCTTGGGAATCAAAACACTGGAAATATTCAGAATTTGTGGTAGCATACATTTAAAATCTCAAATCAGTCCAAGCAATGGATAATGCAATGTCCCCAACTGGAGAGGACAGAAGAAAGAAAAAAACCCCAACCTAAATTGGGACAATACTCAACATGACATCAGAGTAAATCAGACAGAAACATTAAATAAGAAAGAGAAAAAACTAGGAGATAAATAAACCATGCAGATTTGAAGAACAGAATAACAAGATCTCAGAGTGGCAAATTACTACAGCAGTACATATGCCACAGAAAAGAAAACATAACTTTAAAGTAACCAATAATTCCTTTAGCTTTCTAAAGAAGGGAGAGAGGCAAATCAACTTAAGAAGTTGCTCTTTTCAATTTATGTTGAGTCTACCTGAACCTAACAATGTAAGCAGAAATAATACCATCTAAGCCCCTGAAAACACATTTGAAGAAGAGAAAGAATCTGATCATGTATTCAAATTAATCATGTATGTTCTCAAGGAAATAGTAGGAAGAAATTTGGTGTTCTGCATTAGGCTATTCTCCTCACTATTGACAGTATGATACTAGCGGCAGAAGAAGTGGCAAAACATTGACTGTACAAGTGTGACTGATGCACTCCTTCACCCATATTGAGATAGAAAACTGTTATTGGCAGCATGCTGGAAAAGAATATAAGGAGCCAGATTCTTACAAGTATGCACCTCAGATACTAAAGGCAATAAGGACTTAATTTTTAAAATAATTGAGATATATTATTCACAAATACACTCTCCTTCCATTGAGACACTGAGGTCTCTTGCCTTTCACAGGACAGACTATTTTATCTTACTACTACAAGACCGACAGGCATATTGGGAGAGAAAACTATACATATAATTGGAAGTTTGGGGTTCCTGTACCAAAAAACCCTGGATTTTCTTTTCCAGGGTGAGTGCTGCAATAGTACCAAATCTACATAAATCACATTATTTCATATTTTTTCAAAGGATATTTTCTACTGTAACATCACAACAGTCCACATTTCTCATTCACAATTAAATAACAAGCCTACCTGTAACTAACAAATGGAATAATTTAATGGAAAGGAAAAGATCAAAATATAGGAAAATCCTGAATGTGTTATAATACATTTGGACAGCTGGAAACTAACAATGATATTCTATAGAAACTATTTGAGATTTAGCTGCATGAAGAGATGAAGTTCCCATGAACAGCCCAGCTGTAGTTGGCTGACACTGAAAACAATTCCCTCCTAAATTTCTCTTCCTTTATCTACCATGACATCTAGTTTAGGTAGCCATACTTCTATGGCTTTTGCTCAGTTAACTTTCTTACAAGCAACTGAGATAAGTTAATACTATTCTGATGAGGGCTGGAACAGGTGTGCATGGTAAGTAGTAAAAATGCAAAAGCAGAGCTGGGGTTATAGGGGGAAGAGAGTAATAGAAAAGAGATTGATAAATTAATCTTGCAGACCTGCTGATGATTGTTTGGAACTACCAAATAAATTTTAATTTTTGGTATGTAATTTGGTCACCTATTTTTCAGATTTGTAGATCACACTTTAAACACTCATGATCACTCAGCTAGTTTACAGCATTTGCTGGGTTTGTTATCTACTCTGCTTCTGTCTATCCACATTGAGAGAACATACTGCTTAGCATACAGCCAAAAGACTCAAAGAAAAAAAAACAAAACATGGGATTATTACTTAATGTAATGACTTTGCGCTACTAGGAAGTCCCTGTAATTTTACATCTTCATTTTAATGGTGAAAAAGATTTCCTTTAAAAAAAACTTCTCTGTTTTCTTTTTCATTAAATACAGATGACCATTCGTGTCAATAGTATCACAGAATCATAGAATATCCTGGGTTGGAAGGAATCCACAAGGATTATCAAAGTCCCAAGTCCTTGCCTTGCATGGGACAACCCCAAAAATCACAGCATGTGTCCAAGAGTGTTGTCCAAGCACATCTTGAATAACAGATTACCTATGTCCTTTAATTGCAGATTCCTAAGAATGCAAGAATAAGATTTTTTTCACTTTACATAAATGCTACCTCAAAATATATATTTCTTGGCTTATCTATGGAATAGACCATAGAAAAAGACCTTAAGATATGAAATACATTGTTGTATGGTGAAATATGAACTCCAGAATCTGAACTTTTACTAAGCAGTAAAAAAAAAAAAAGTTTTACTTAACATCCACTTGGAACAACAGTCCTTCATAACTATATTTAAGTACCCATTTTAAAAACAAATTTTTTCTTTCCCTGGCAATATAAGGCTTCAAACAGTAAACTAATATCACCATGACTGAAATTAAGCACAAAAAGAAAGCACAAAGGAGCATATTTAGAAAAGGGAGAAAAAGACTTGGAAACAATAGGACCAAATCTCCTGTTTAGAACAGAATGGTATGACACCAGGTCTTCCATCCTAGAGCTTGTCTGTGATAAAAGTTTTGACTGGTGTGGACAGCATGCATTATTTAACAAAGCTTAAAATGACAGACTCTGCCCTTGCAGATGATACGAAGAATCTCAGCTGATACGCAAAGGTTTTCCTAACTCTATGTCTTGTTGCCTGTCAATGTAAGAGCCTATAGATTTGTGGAAAACAGGTTAGAGCACCCACAAATGCAGTTTCTGAGAGATTATCTAAAATTCTAGAATGGTTTATGTTGCAGTAGACCTTTAAGATCATTGAGTTCAACTGTTAACCCAGCACATGTCAAGTTCTGCACTAAACATGTCCCCAAGCACATCTACACATATGTTAAAAATATCTTCCGGGACAATGATGCCACCTCTTCCCTGGGCAGACTGATCCAGTGCTTGACAACTGTACTGAATAAAGATTTTTTTTTTCTAGTAACCAGTGTAAACCACTCCTGGTGCAACTTGAGGACACTTGCCATTATTCTATTCTGGTTATGTGGGAGAAAAGACTGCTACCCACCTCTCTACAACCTCCCTTCAGGTGAGTGTAGAGAGCAATAGAGAGCTCTCCCCTGAGCCTCCTTTTCTCTAATAAAAAACTCCTGTTCCCTCAGCTGTTCCTCATACGCCTTGTGCTCCTGTACAATGAGGGTAGGTGCATGTCCCATACCTAGGGACATGGCTTAGTGGTGGATGTGGCAGTGTTAACTTTACAGTTTGATCCAAGGATCTTAAACATCTTTCCCAACCAAAACAACTCTATGATTCTATCAAGTGCACTCTCTGACAGCTTGCAGACAAGACCAAGCTGGGTAGGAGTGCTGATCTGCTGGAGGGCAGGAAGGCTCTGCAGAGGGATCTGGACAGGCTGGATCATGGGCTGAGGCCAATGGTGTGAGGTTCAACAAGGCCCAGTGCTGGATCCTGCCCCTGGGTCACAACAGCCCCAGGCAGTGCTACAGGCTGGGACAGAGTGGCTGGAAAGGACCTGGGGGTGCTGGTGCCAGTAACTGAACATGAGGCAGGGTGTGCCCAGGTGGCCAAGAAGGCCAAAGGCGTTCTCGACTGGATCAGCAATAGTGTGGGCAGCAGGAGCAGGGCAGGGATTGTCCCTCTGTGCTGGGCACTGGTGAGGCTGCATCTTGAATCAGCTTTGGCCCACAGGACAGACCTTCTTCCCTCCTTGGGCAAAGAAGGAGTGGGCGATGCAATTTTGGTAACATGAATAAGAAAACAGTATTTTATTCAGTACTGCATTCAGATTAGTCTTAAAAGTCAAAGCAAGACTTTATTAAGACCTTCCTTCAGCACAGCTGAAGGGAATTAGAAGATTATGCACAGAACAGAGACTTAGCCTATAACCAACCACTATTCCAACCAAGTATATTCCCCATGAGGATGCACTAATTTTTTAAAAATTTAAATAATTAAAAAAAATTAATAAGGCTCAAATAAGTTTCAAGGAGCTTAACTTAAGCCAGAAAAAGTAATTTTACAAGAGTAGCCACAAAAAAATGACTTGAACCTTCAGGTACAAGTCTGATATTCTGGTAATACTGTTAAGTTATCCAGAATATTCGGAACCATGGAGGCTCTAAAACACATTCACTGTAAGTGATCTGAAACAGATATTTTCATTCCACTTACACAGATAACAATTTGTATGGTTTGGATTTGAGAGTAAGGGATAGCCTCACAAACGTGATAAATTTAAAATTCATCACTGGAGACAGAAAAAAAAAAAAAAAAGAGGAAATAAAATGACATTTCCCATAATATCTTCTTCAAATACATATAAATCATAAAATTCAAAAATTAAATTAAAATCTTACTTCCTAAGAATTTCACTTTTCACACCATGCTGTTGTGCGTCACTGTATTTATGGACAAGACACACAGAACTGCATTTAGGGGCAAGGTTTAGTGGTGGACTTGGGAATGTCAGGCTTATGTTTGGGCTTACTGATCTTAATGGTCTTTCCATTCAACCTCAGTAATGCTAAATTAACAGTTTCAACATTTGCTATAAATTTCTACAAGCACACATTGCTGTAAAGATGAAATACTGTAAAAAATTCCAAACTTCTGTGCACATTAAAATATTTCAAGAATGCCAGAACATTTTAAATCCAAGGTGTGTTGGAGCATGTATTTGCATAACATTATATGAATCACAAATAATATTTGTCACAAATGCATTTAAATAAAGCTGAATATCTTTTGGAGTAGGCTAGCAGAGCCAGATCAACAATTATGGCACAAATGCTTATCTACATTTAGCCCAAATGTAAGAAATACTCAGAGATATGAAGATATGAAATATGAACATACTTCATAGTATGTTAGCCTTTTAGGATATAAATTTCAGTACTAGCACTGGAAACACATTTATTAAATAGACATTACATAACTCCTTGAAAATAATGCCTTGGATGTTCTAGTATCAAAAAGTAACATAAAGTAGGGAGAGACAAAATAGAACCTCATGCTTTGTAATTGTTTCAAGAATTATCAAAACAGTACAAACAAGTATGGTTTATTCCTACTTCCGAATAAGAGTCTAGTGGACAAATTGGCTAGCAAGTGAGAATTCTGCTGAGCAATACATGAACTTTAATACAGCTTTTCCCACCCCGAGTCCTCAGGGCTTTTTGTACTGTCATAGTTTATCAGCACATTATTTCCATGAACAGGAGACAACATTGTCACTTAATCTTAGCAGGCATTCTTGCTGATCCTCTAGCCAGAGGGTCTAATGTTAATAGAACAATAGCCACCATTCAAAACCATCCACTTCTGCCAACAGCCTGCAACTACCATTTCATCAGTCAATGAAAAAAAACCAACATGAGCCTAAAGGTTACTGGGCAGTAAATTTGTGCAGGAAATGCTTGAAGGAAAACAGACACCCATGAATGCATTTTTTCCTCACCAATATTCTACCACCTTACTGATGACACAGTTTTGAAAAGATCTGCTTAATCCTTTAAACTTACCATCAGAAAATGGCTACAACTACAACTCTAAAGCCTTGCTATAACCTTATAAAAATACATCTGCCATGGACAGACTGCAGATAAAATTTTGCAGATGCCTTTGAACAAGTTAAGCTATTTATTTTTGTCTGTCCACTGGAAATTTCAAAGGAGAAACTTCTAACCATACAAACTACAGACAGGATTTGAGAGACAGCCCCTAAAGCTGGAGAGGAATACAGATAATGTAATTTTAAAAATTGTCTGTTTAAGGATTGTTGAATTATTGGGATAATTTTTGTTAAAGATTTGCCGAACAATAATCAGTTTATAACAGATAATAACTCTTTAAACAACGCCGATTAATACAAAAAACAATATAAATACTGCTTTCTTGTTAGGTGTAAGTAGTTTTTTCAAAAAGGCTTTCATTCAGTTATACAGGAAGGATATATGATAGTGCGTTAATAATGCCCTAAAGTCTGTTAACATTCCACCACCTACAGCTCTTTTTTCTGGGCAGTTATTAAAAAAATCCAACAGCTTCAATTAAAAGGACTGATTTCACTGGATCATGCACTTGTTCTTAAAAATGAAAATTAGTTTTTCATTCAATTTTTATGCTGTTAAAGAAATTGAAGATTATTGTCAAATTTAGTTCAATTGCTTTCTCCACTAAAAACAATCAATATGAAGATATTATCCTCACTATGAAATAGAAAGGATACCACGACATAAAAAATAATGCTATTTTAAGTAGACAAGTTTCTTTTTCATTTAAGCACTTTTTTTTTTAGATTAGAAAAACATACTTTGTTGATGAAAGGTAACTTTAGCTTCAAAATACAATGCTGATAAACAATTTCACATTTTAGAGGCTGAAGTGATCTGTTTTTCTTTGGACATTTTAACAAAATGGCCAGTTTCATATACTTTATTTTGTAATCAAAATAGCTAGCAATATGAACACACCTAAGAAATAGTGTGGTAACTTTTAGCCTTAGGCTACTGTGAATGAACACTAAATGGGACTGTGTTGAATTAGAAGAAAAAAATGAGCACATAAAGTATCAATGAAGTAACCTGAAACCTCCATCATATTTTCATTATAAAAATAATGTATTTCATCAGAATACTCTGAAGTACATTGTCATTAATATCCCAGTAAGTCTTGAAGCTGTGAGTTTGAGTGTCTCACAGATAATAGGCATTAAAAATGAAAATTTAAAATTAAAATATGAAATTGTATTTCAGAACAAGCTGAACACATTAAATTCGTCCTCTTTTTCTGGAGGTGATTATGCAACTGCTGACTTCAATTCACACTAACAGGTTTTTTTTTCAATTTTGTGTCTCTGAAACAGCCACACAACCTACTTGTTTGAGAATGCTATCTCATAGGGGGCAAAGATATTAATAAACTAGTTTGGACCCTATCTTTTACCACAGCAAAAGTGGCATAAATACTTAATCTACAGTGAATTAGAATATCCACACACTTAAAATGAGAATACTACCATAATGCTATTTCTCTGACAGTGACATGCTATAGATAAAGTCACTACTATTTCGTGAGGAATTATTTGGGAAATAATGAAACATGAACATTATACTACGTTAGTATTTAATTCACATACATTGAGAAATACTCTCCATCCCATACACAACCAACAACTTCCAAAGCAGATGTTGCGATCTCACAATCAATATTCAAATGTTAATTCAATCACATGAAAATCCTACCAACTTAGACCTTAGATGAATAAGATGCCATGAGAACAGCCCCAGTAAGAACAACTTGGATATCTGGATAAAATGTTGGGCATGACCCAGCAATGTGTGACTGCAGCCCAAACAATCAACCATATCCTGGGCTGCATCCAAAGCAGTGTGGGCAGCAGGACCAGGGAGGGGATTCTGCCCATCTGCAGAGCTGCACTAGCTCTGGGGTCCCAGCACAGGACCTGTTGGAGCAGGTCCAGAAGAGAGCCATGAAAACGATCAGAGGATTGCAACACCTATCCAATGAAAAAAGGCTTAAAAGGTTGAGATTATTCAGCCTAGATAAGAGAAGGGTCTGTGGTAACCTTATTGTGGCCTTTCAGTACCTAAAGGGTTCTATAAGAAAGATGCAGATAGTATTTTTACAGCAGGACCTGTTGGGATAGGGGTAATGGATTTAAACTAAAAGAGAGTACCTTCAGACTAGATGTAAGGAAGAAATTTTTCACAATGCGTGTGGTGAAACACTGAAACAGACTGCCCAGAAAAGTGGTGGATATCCCATCCCCGGGCTTCATTCAAGGTCAAGCTGGTCAAGGCTCTGAGCGAAGTAATATGGTGGAAGATATCCCTGTCTACTGCAGTAGTGTTAGATTAGGTGATCTTTGTAAGTCCTTTCCAACCTACCCTATAATTTTATGATTCTCTTTACCAGGATTATTCCTATTTAATAAAAATGCTACAAGAGATGTTTCAGTTAAGTAATCTTATTTAAACTAATTTAGCAACTTGCTTATTATACAATGTACAAAAATTATACAATGTACAAAAAAGTCAAATTCTACTACTCAAGCCAGTTAGATGTACTTTGAAAATTCAGGTACAGTATCAACATATGTGGAAAGTATTTTCCTGATTTATTGCAGGACTGACACTTCTTAGCTGAAAAGCACACTGGAGTTAAAAGATAATTTATGTATATAAATAGCACCAACATAACTGTTAATATATAATAACTATACTGAAAATTCAGTCTCACCAGATATGATTACATTATAAAAGGCAGCACAATGTATGACAAGCACTTGAGACTGCTGAGGACCCAAACTATATGACATGAAAGGCAGAGTTAAATGCCAACAAATATATTTGCATGCATTAATATAGATATGTAGACATATTTCACTGAATTCACATTGATTTTACACTTTCATTGTAAAATACACAACAAATTCCGACTTTCAGAAGAACAAAGTTGTAAAGAATTTTTCATTACAAAAGAGAAACCTACAAATTCATACAGTCTTAAAGAAAAATCCCTCTGTTCTTAACTAAGCATTGCCTTGCAAGAAAAGAACCACAGTCTTCTTTTTCAAGTTATCTGCACCATTCTCATTTTGAGAAGCTCATGTCATGAGCTGAAAAGTGACAATCTGGATTTAACAGGCATGACAGGTTGCCAAACTAAGATTACCTCTAACAATGCTTCATAGTGCACTAGACTTTCTCCTGCTGACCTTTCCACACGTGGTTCAGAGACCACTGGATTAGAGCTGTTAACAAATCACAGGTGCAGCCAATTAACCAAGAAATGACGTAACAATGACTTCCAGTCTTAAGCATGAGGCTTGTTCAGCAAATAATGCTTTTTCATCAAGGAGCTCAGTATGGCTGCTTATCAGCCAAACTTGAGAAGAACTTCAAAAGGTTTGTACTGCTGATACGGTCCTCATTAAAAAGTGATTTTATTATGAAATTATCCAACTGTGACTATGGTATGCTTTGCTGTTCTCTAACTTGGGAAGTTGTCAAACAATGTGCATTAACCTTTTTACTGAGAGGATCACAGATTTTCAGGTGCACAATTAGCCAAAATGAGAACTAATGGAAATGGTGGTAAGAATTACATTGTTATGTTTATTGTGGGTTTTTGCTTGGTTGTTTGTTTTTTAATAATGAGTTCATTTTGTTGGTTAGTTGGTTTTGTTAATTACCTACCCATCCCACTTCTCTAGGTGAGTATGTCTCAGTATATTCCACATTCTGGAGATTTACTATGGAGATATAGCTGGGTGCAGCCTAGATTTTGCAGGACTCTGTAAGCCATGCTACTCCACACACCACCATGTGGTCCAAAAAGAGTCATTTCCACTGCTCTAAGAACATGTGCAAAAACACGCAGGGTAACTCCACATGTTATTTGATAAGCAGGGTATGACTTCAAGACTTTCATTTGACATTGAAGTAACATGGTTTATACAACTTTTAAAACTGAGTTCTCATTGCAGACAGTTAAGCTCCATTTCTTTAGCGATGCACAAAATCCATGAGAAGTCAGACTGACTTCTCACTAACTTTTGCAGCAATACGTCTTTCTTTCATAATATCCCTTAGCTAGAAATAGCAGACAAGAATAATTCAGCATGACAACATTCTACATTATTCTCTCCTGCTCACTTTCATGGTCCCTATCTTTCTGATACCTCAAAGCATTCCCTAATTTATTGGAAAGTGAAGGGGCAGTGCCACTAATCTCTGAGAGCTCTGAGACCCAGGAGAACTAGAGAACATGTCATGGTGAAAGTAGCAAACTGTAAGATGAAAATTCACAATCTACAGCCAGTTCCATGAAATTGTGTATTTTGAACTGCTGGTCCCATTGCCATTAATAGTGCTACTTGTATTACTAGTTATTTTCTCATGCCAGATGCTGTAATAGCCTAATAACCCCTCAGAGTAACAGCCATTCTGTAGTTCTAGTCCAAATTTTTTATACCTTCTTAGTAAAAAAGGCAGTCTCTACAAATGCCATGCTCTACAGAAACGAGCAATACCTGGTCCAATTATTAGTAAAGGAATTTTGGGTTTAAGACAACAGTAATCTCCAGCAAAATAAAAAGAAACTACATGAATTTGCCAAATCAGTTTTCTTTTGAGTGTTCATTCATAGATGCACATATTTACAACTTTTAACATACTAAAATACAAAAAAACTCCACACTACTTTCTAATAAAAATTTTACTTAAAAAGATGCCATGAACACATGATATTTGGCTTGATACTTTGATTTTACCTGCATCTTGAATTTTATACTCAAGAATAAACAACTGTGCAGAATAAAGGGTAAAGCTGGGTATTCATAATTTGCTGCCAAAGGCCTGAATCAAAAAATGGTACCATATAGGGAAAAAACGTTTAAAAGATAAGAATGAGGTAAAAGAATTTAGGAGTCTTGTGTGCTCTATTAGGTAAATCATTGGATGAAATGATCCTAGCAGCCTTTTCTGCCTTAACCTCTCAAGGTTCAGGCTTTTTGGATGTTTTCCACTTTCATTAGATAAACAGCTTCTTCTCATTAGAAGCAGATATACCCTTATAAGGATTCAAGCTGGGTTTCCTTTATTCATGTTGACACAGATTTCATTCAACCTCTCCAACCTTACCCATTCTGTGATTTAGCCCAGAAAATTTTGTAATTTTTGTTCCACTATTATCAAATTATCAACTATTAACTACTTATTTTCAGAAATGTAACACAACTTTTTAGGCACTAATTGAATTCCCTTCTTTTTATTTACAAACCATTATTCATTATAAACATTCCACAACCAGAATCTGGTAATCAACATAACTTGTTCTACACTATATTAAAAATCCTTATTACCTGCTTGGCTCTGTAAAAAGGCATGTAAAATAATAAAAATATTGAATTATAATATAGATTGACTGTCTAGAGTTAAACAGCAGATATGATGTTACTTTTTGAACATACTCCAGTCATCCATCACTGCAGTACCACTTTAAGATATACCATTCGTATTTATAGAAAATATAATCTATAATAGAACATGCTCAAAAAGTCTCTTCCCATGCTACTCAACTCTGTTGAAACAAAGAAAGGAAATGGAGCATGAACATTTAGCAACTAAAAAGTACACAGCTATACCACTGCTAAATCCATCTCGTTATGTTACAAGAAAAAAAAAATCACATGTGCAGCTAAACAACTGAGAACACTCCAACTCTTTGAAATGGCATCTTACCCACTATGTAGTGCTAACAATTCACTGTATAATAAGGATTACACGTTCTCACCTTCCATTATGCTAACTGCATTTTCACGGGTCATATACGCATCCTTTTTTTCCAGGTGACCAGACAAATGCACACACAAACTTCACCTAAAAATACACCAAACCTTGCCAAGTAGCAGCAGGATGAAATATACCACAGTAACAATCCCGTCTTTGTCCGAGCCTAACACTCTACCTATTAACACGCTTTGATGCTTAGCCAAGAAAAATCTCAGTGCTGGGATTCTGGGTTTTGTGCCCAAACAATCTGAGCTTGTGTTTAATATAGTATAGTCTGCTTTTAAGTTACTGCCAATCATTAACTCTACAAAGAGTATGTCTGGGATTATTTTGTCTCTACAATGAATGTTATTAAGGTAAAGAAGGCAGAAAAATGTATATTATTTTGAAAAGAATGAGTGGATCATGCAATTCTTAGCGCTAAGAAAATAGTCTTATTCAGAACATAAATATATTTCTAAAAACAATTCTGGAGTCATCTTTGTTTTCTGTGTGGCAGTAATATGTGTCTGAAATACTGAATTTCCTGAACAAAATATAAAAATGCAAATTAACATAAACACACTAGATTCTTAAACTTGCAGATAACTTAAGAATTCATTCTTTACCAGAGGAAAAGTAGGTAATTGTTTTCAGTTTCTTAAAGAATTAGAGAGATTATCTTCAGTCAAGAAATAACTTAGGAATACACTAAAGAAAAATGGTTAAATATGAAACATTACACTTAGATAAACCAAATATTATTGCTATCCTTACAAAAAAATAGACTGAAGTGAGTGATCTCTCATGCACTGAGGAAAAGAAGTATGTAAAGCAAAAGAAAATATCGATTAGCTACTTTTAAAGCATTAATGCTAGGCCATTAATGGAGAAGATCAGAAAAAAAATGAGTAACAAAATGGCTTGATAAAAGATGTAAGCATTAAAACAAGAGTGAATGTCATTCAAGATTCTAGTCCCAGCAAGGGGCTGTTCCCATTTCACTGTAAGATGATACATTTTATACAGTATGCTGTGGACAGGTCATGCCCACCTTCTACAGCACTAAAACTTGCTTAGATGTCTTCTGTCTATGGCAGCTTACTTCTGGCTTTGATTTTGCAGCTGACTTTTTAAAATTTAATTTACTGAGGTTGTATAAGCAGTCTATTTTATAGAAAACTCCACAAGCAACGATAACACTCTAGTTGTGTAAGGAGTGGACAAGAACGGAATATGACAATCTCTTGAGACAGTCTTTAAAGAGCCACTCAATCCCAAGGGTAAGGATTTTTCCTGTCATTTTTGCCAAAATATTCCTTTTTCTCCTTTATCCTTATACCATTATCAAATTCCAGTCCAAAGGAACTTCATTGGTTGTCAGGCTTATTTATGAATTTTTAGTTACATTAATAGTTTCACTGCAATCACTGAGTCATGTAAACATTTGCAGAAGTGAGCAATTTCCATATGACAGTGGATAAATGGCAATTTACAAAATAGTAATTTCATTTCAAATCCATATTGAATTTATACGCTATGACAAGTCACTCAAAGCATACAAAATATATATGAATTAATGTAGAATCCTATCAAAATAAACATCTGACATGTAGGTAAGTATGACTGAAGAATATATGACCTGTGGGTGACTGTGTATGATATAATTACAAAATTAGGATATCAATACCAAACCAAAATACTCTGAAAACATTTCCCTTCTTTCAGGCACTTTAAATATATAAAACGAAGTCTCTTCCTGTTTTCTCTTTACATCTACAGCAATTTGTGTGTGTGTGTGTGATTTTCTAGTTTAACAATTGCCACAGTCAAGATCAAGCACGGCACCATAAAGTATCTTTTTTTTTTTCTGGGAATTTAGTGTATAAAAACATCTTCAAAATGATGAAGCCGAAGAACCCCCAAACAGAAACAAACAGAAAGTTCAGTTTATAAATTACAAATATGAGAAAGTTGAAATGTTTATACTTTCTGAAAGGCAGAAGCTTAGAACAGCTACTACATTAACACACTCAACCAAACTGGGTTTTAAAAGAATACATAAAAATAAGTTCCTTTTTCAGGTTACTTCCATTCCCACTTCCACAGCCAATGGATTCCTACCAGTTAGTGTCTGTGCTTCTTGACACCACAGGAGAAAATAAAAAGTTTCCAGGTAGCTTCAGCTTATACATATCTGCAAATCGTTGCTGTGGCAATGAAATGCAAGACATATTCTCTTGGGCAAAACAATTTTAAATATATTTAGAATTCAGGAGAGTCCCATCTGCAAACCATTGGATGCATGTGTCATTTTGCCTACTTTATTTCTGATATAAACTCCTAAATACTTCAAAAGTAGTGCCCCAGTTGCACTCTGAGTACAAGCTGAGTTTGGTGTGTGAGGCAAGGACTGTATGTTGGAGCACCTGTAACTACAGTGTAAAACCTGGAAAATGTGTTTGTCTTGACAACTGGCAGGTGCTTTCCATATTCTTATGCTGTAAAGTCAATTAATAAATAATGGAATAACTTCATTACTTCCTCACAACTAATAATCCAAACTGTACCTATTTCCTGGGGCTGAGTCCAGATTTCTATAAAGTGCTTCTTCAATGAAAGAGCACTGTCCTGATTTACACCGAAAATACTTAGGTAGGTACTACCTGCATTTTCTCCTACAACCTTGTCAGGTCTTCACAGCCAAGTTCACATGCTTGTACCTTCTCAAGAATTTACATGATAAACAAGAAAAACTGTCTAATTCAGCTGGTGTTCTTGATGTACTGTATCTAAGGCAAATGACTAACCTTAGGAAATTCTGCTTGGAAACAGTTCAATATACAGGAAAACAGACTAAAATACTTCCATACTGTTCTGTGTATGTATCAGCAGATTTCATAGCCTAGTATTTCTTCAAGGAGCTTTTCAAATGACAATTCAAACCAAGAGTCAAAGAACAAAAATAGCAATCTATTAACCATTGAAGAACAACAAGCAGAACACTTAGAACAGGCCTAAATATGTTTAGTGTAATAAAGGCCACTGAAAGTTAGGATTTAAGAGAAACCTTTTCAATAACCTGAATTGATGAGTAGCAAAGATTTGGTTACTTACTCTCTTGAAATCCAGCATTATGGGAGCTCTTGCACTTTTAAAGAAATTTGATTAGAATTTAGAAAATTGGTTAGAATTTGATTCACTATTATTTAAAATTATTTCAGTATGTGATTAAATAGCTACTTTTGCATGAAGCTTGAATTAATACATTTAATATATAAAATGTTTAAAATTGTTTAAAGCTTTGGACACTTACTTTAATGTCAAAATGACCTGCTTCAAGTTAAAATTAAACAACACAAGCTGCTTTGCCAGTTTATTACTAACGATGGCTCCCAGTTTTAAAATAACACCCATACAAATGGAGCATAAAAAGCACAGAGTGAACAAGTATCTTTTGAAATACAGAATTAATGATTATAACAAAATAAAACTATTTACAATTCCCTCATGAAACACAAACATTAGCTTTAACAAGAGATACAGAAGCATGGAATGGTTTGGGTTGGAAGGAGATTCAAGGGGGAGAAACTTAGAATGGTTTGGGTTGGAAGGGATGGTTAAAAGTTCCAATCCCCTACAATGTGCAGGGACATCTTCAACTAGATCAGCTTGCTCAGAGCTCTGTCCTGCCAGACCTTGAACAAACCGCATGGGTGGAGCATCTACACCTCCGTGCGAAACCAGGTCAGTGTTTCACCATCCTCATTGCAAAAAACATCTTTGTTATATATAACCTAAATCAACCTTATCTTTTTTTGTTTAAACCATTGCCTCCTATTCTTATTGAGAAAAGATCCTGCTAAAAAGTTTATCACCATCTTTCATACAGGTTTTGCCTCCCTTGCCTAGCTGGCCGTTCTTCTTTTGAAGCAGTCCAGCTGGCTTCCTGGGCTGCAAATGCATGTTTCCAGCTCATGTAGAGCTTCTTGTCAAGCAACTTCCCCAAGTTAACCTCAGGGCTGCTCTCAAACCATTTTATGCTCACCCTGTGTTTGTGCTTAGGATTGCTCCAACCCAGGAGCAGCACCTTGCACTTGGCATTGTTAAACTTCTGAGTACAATGAGTTTCATTTTGAGAAAAAACTGAAAGAGGGGAAATACAGGTTTCAGAGTAGCATTTAAATTTTCATACAGTGCTATCAGGGATTTTCTTAAGTAGAACTAAGCATAAGTTCCTAAGTGGTCGCTAACTTGGCTAATTTTAGAGTCCATCCAAAAAGCCTGGAAAATGTGTTTCCCAGTGCATACACGTAAGGAAGTCTTAAAAAACAAACAAAAAAAAAAGGGAACACAAAACAGACCAAAAGACCATTTTCAAGAATTAGGTTACAAGGTTATTGCTTAGCATAGCTGTCAGAGGCACATAACAGCAGAGTAGAAATGTATCCATTCACTCCAGGGAATTCTACTAAATCCATTAGTAGTGAATTGCACAAACTGTCACAGTAGCAAACTCTCATATCAGAACTGCTAGACAACCTGCGATTGCTAAATAACACAAAAGCCGAAGATCTAATTGCCAAAATCTAGGAACTCAAAAAAAAGAAAATGACAAATCAATTCTCAGACAGTGATGACTGAAAGGATACTGGAAAGCCCAAGCAATGCAAGTGATATCAGTTGAATACCTGTAAAAGAAAGGCTGACGTGGTCTATCTTTGAATGAACAGGGAGGTGGAAGTAATAAAAAAACAGTTGCTGCTCTCTGTATTCAGCATTATTAAGGCAAATAAGAGATTAATGATGAAAGATCTTTAAAGAATGTTAAAAAAATGGAGACAGAAAAGAACCCAAACCATAAAGTAATTTGAAGACTAGAAAAAACTCCTTACTGCGAAGGCCAGAAAGAACTTAATTTGTATTGCTTATTGAAAGGGCTCAATTAGAATTTAAGTAGTTGAAGTAAGAGAAAATACAGCCTGCTGAAGTGAACTTCAGAAAAGGCACAGCAAAAAATAATTCAGTGGCTATAAGCTGAACCCAGACAAGTTAAAAAGTAAAACTGGAAGAGTACTGTTAGGAATCATGTATCTAAGTACTGGAATAGAATACATCCACTGACTAAATATGGAGCAAACTACGCTCTCTTGATATCTACAAAAACTACGTTTGAATGCCTTTCCTGTTCAGCTGTAGCCAGTGATTTCAATACAAGGGTAACTGGCAGTAAATTATGGCATGAGATTCACAATTTCTCTGTCTCCTTTGGCTTAAAACACTATTAAGAGAATACCTGAATTTGCTGTATGAAAACAGCAACAGTTCTTTAGGTACAGTGAAGTTCCAAGTCAGTTGCAAGAAGAGCTTCTATTGAGAACCTCAAAAGCCAGTCTTACTGACATACAGTGTATATTTTCTGGTGCTAAACTGAAAAACCGGGAGACAAACTCTATTGATGGACAAAACTTGATAGTAAGTTACACTTAGTTTAAGAAAATGCTAGGAGGATTAGAAATACAGTTATTAAATTTAAAATTGTTGTTTTGCAAAGAAATATATCTGTTTATATAGAAACAGATCAGACTCTACATTCCAAAGTAAATAAGTAGCTCTAAATATATGGTATTGGCATCACATTTCTGTACTTATTAACAGCCAACATTAACAGAAGAGTTAGCTGAACACAAGATGAGATACTAGATTAAATTTATATTAGAAACATATAAATACACATTTTTACTACTTGCTGTAATACTGTAATACTTGCATTATAAGCACAAGGTAACAAGTGCACAATAAATGAATTTAAAAAATTTATTTTAACATAAATTATTAATTTACAAATACAAAATATCCAACTCATCATTTATAACAACCACAGATTTATAAAGAGAGAAAAGTTTTGATTTAAAGATCTTCTAAAAAAGATTTCCACATGATCACAAAAAATTACCTTTGGCTTTTTCACATCACAGTACTTTAGTACATACAAGAACTTTAGAAAAGCATATTTGCATGCTCAGTTTATTCATGTTGATGCCAAGAAAATGTTGAGGTGTCTTGACAAAATTAAGTTTTTACTGTCTGGTCTGAATTGGACTTAGCATGAACTTGAAATCTTGCCCAGCATTATTAACTATTTTTATTACAATTGTGTCTAGATGACAGAAGAACCATGGGGATGTAAGTTATTTTTCCAAGTTATTTCATGTTGTCTTTCAACAAAAAACTAAGTCTGAGGAATTACATCTTAAAACCTGTTACAGGTTTCTGCTTTGAGAATGAAGGAAGTAATTACTTATATATACACAGAAAATATATAATGCTTCACATATGATTTATTTTGCTCATGACAAGCAAATGGAATGCAAAGGAGTAATAGAGCTACTACTAATTACAAGTAGTTAGTTATCTGCTACTATATATATATATATATATAGTAGATAACTACTACTATATACAACAGTAGTAGTTATCTACTACTACTACTATTCATCTCCTTTGGATAGTAATAGTTTATAAAACAAAATAAATGTGATTACTTAGTTCAACTGCAAATTATAGGATTATTCTGAGAAAATATACAAGAGGAAACGCTAAATTAAAGTGATGTTAATTACTCAAAAAGTCAGCTTCTCTTCCTCAATAGTTTAACTATTTTAAGCACTTATTTCATATTGCTATTTAATACCATACCCATTACAAGGATGCAACTGAACTTGATTATACAGTGGAAAACTGTGCTGTCTACTGTATTTCACTCCACACTGGATGCCTTATAAACAAGAAACACCGAAAATTTTTAAAGCTAGTAAGCAGAAATGTGTAGCATCTCAGCTCCACCTACAGGATGAAAAGAAATGCATAAGAAATATTTTTAATTGCCAGACTACAAGAGGACTATTTACTCTGAAGCCTTCAAATGTTCGTCAATGCAATGCTGAGAAATTTTATTACTTCCACAATGATAGTAAACACTTCTTCTATCTCTAAACATTCCTATATGTAAACAACTGTGAAATTTGGGTTTAAGCTTTCTAATAAAAAACCCCAGACCCACAGAATTTTTTTAACAACTTGCCAGAATGACTGGGAAACACTTTTTCTCAAGCTTTCTTATCTAATACAAAGTTGTCAAGTGTATAAAGCTATTTTTAAAATATACACAAGAGGTTAAAATGCATACTGAAATGACTAAAATTAACTTCACCGTTTCAGCACTTCAAGTGTGGTTGCATTTAGAAGTGGTATTGAATCTCAGCACCATGAATTTGAGAAGGTGTTGATTGTTTCCATACCATTTCTCTAAAATAGATGTACAACCTTCAGACCACACAAATGCATTTGGGTTAAAAAAAAATCTGGACTGATAGAAATGAATACAGTTCTGCAAAAAAAAGTCATGCATGTTAAAGACAGTACTCTGAAACAAAATCTGTTAGAAGTTCAATTATTCTACTAGCACATTTAAGTATCTCATGTGAAGAAAATTTAATAGTTATCAGAATTTTCTTCACACTCTGATATGTTAGCAGACATTACTCTCAAGCTATGGATGGTCCATCCAACATTTTTTTTGATATTTACATCTCCCACATCTCTGCCTCTGATCAACACAGGCTTCAACTACAGTGGGTGGTGAACACCCATGAGTATATTATTAAACATTTCCAGTACACTGACAAAATAGTCACTATTTCAGACAATGAAACTTGATATTGTTTGTCTTATTTTATCCAAACAGAACTCAAGTGTAAAAACACATTATTTATAACAAACAATATCATGCCTTTGATTTTCATGCCAGAAGACAGCAGACAATTATTTGGAAAATTGAAAGTCTAGAAATTCATGTTACTTGTGATACTAAGCAGTATCTCCCAAGGCTATGGCTCCCAACTGCTAAAAATGCATCCAATAAAACCCTATTCTGAGTTAAGATAACCCATTTTGCTTTAATACTATTACTATTGCCACCCTGAAAGAGCAGAATAACCACAAACAGAGCACATTGACTGATCACATGCAGAGCCAGCAGGTTACAGACTGACTACACAAATGTATCTTAAAATAAGCTATAACATGATGCAACCTCATGTTGAGTACCTCAATCCAAAGGGTATCCTCTAGTTTTGTATTCTCTTCATGCTACAAACTTGCTATTACACCTTAGCCAACTTTATTTCCAGCAGCCATTCTAATAAAACTGCAGAGACAATTAAACAGATTGATGGACAGATAGGTAAGTAGTAAATATGTACAGATTCCAAAGCCCTTTGCCCATGGGAAGCAGTGAATTTATTCCTTGTTTTGCTTTACCTGCACGTGCAGTTTTTGCACATAATTTCCCTAATAAACTGTCTTTACCTCAGCTGAGTTCTCTATCTTTTACCTTTCTGATTCTCTCCCAGATCCTGCTGTCAGTGGGGCAGTCAGTGAGTGTCTGCGTGGGGTTTGGTGGCTGGCTGGGGGGGTAAACCACAACACGTGGTTTGTGGTTTAACCCCCCAGCCAGCACGCAGAGAGGTGAGATTTATGTATGGTTCCAAAACAAACAGAGTAACATTAGTTTACACATCTGACCACACGGCTCTTGTTGACAAATCATGGAAGTTAGTTACCAAGCCTCCAAACAAAAGTAATTCATATGGCAAGAAAAACTAATGATCACTTAAGTTATAGATTTTGTTTACAGTTTCTTTATTTTTGTTAATATGCTAGATCTTTGATGTCAAATGCTCTTCTTATGTAACTCTGTTACACAAAATTATTAGGAACTTTAGAAGTAACATCTTCCAAGCCTGAGAAAGAACTGACTGGAACCAGTCAGTTGAGCAGATTTGCTCAAACTGTAAAGGCTTCTGTACTGTACCTGGTGTGATTCTTACATTCAAATCAGTAGTGAAAAATATGTTGGAAAGGACACTGAATTTCCTCTTAAATCCCTTCAGTATTTTAGTTTCTAGAGCCCTTCAAACCTATTAAAGTGGTTAATACACTGCTTTCTTGGTAATGTTATCACAGGGCTTTTCATTGCTCTGCCAAACAGCAACATTTACAGCTGGCATATTTTAAGGTACCAACATTAAAAGATTATCCAAAGTAATACAAGTGTTCCTATTCCTCTAAAACTGTGGCCTGATTCTAAACATAAAGGTCACATAGAGTTAAAAATACTACCTAACATGGAATGGTAGAAACTTACTAATCTTGCTTTTAAAATCATATCAAATTCTTCCAGTAAAAACAGTTATATTGATAGACATCAAGTTGCAAACATCAGGGTGTAAGTTTTCTTTTCTCTTTATAATAACAAGTTTTGTTTTAGAATTAAGATAATGACTGAACACTCACCATAACTGACAAAACCCTTTTTTCAATAAAACAGATGGCTGGTTTCATTTTTAGCAGCTACATACAGTCATAGAAAATCATAAAAACCTACAAGAGGTGGAAGTCTGAATTTCTGAGGACTGTAAAAAAACTGATTATATTCCCATTCTGTTTCCTAATCAAAGTATAAATGTTTCATCTCAAAGCCTACTATTATAACAAATTTATTTTCACGTATTTTGATCCAAAACTTCCCAGGGATGTATCACAGGGATAATAAGGGTGGTAACTGCTATGGAAGTGGTGAACCAGGTTTTTTTTTGTCACAAACAAAGCCAAAATCTAGACTGTTCTAGATTCTTAGATGTCAGCATTATGCCTTGGCCATCACCTACACAATCTTAACTGCAATGACAGTAAACTGAAAAAAACCACCAATTAAAAGAAACAGGAAAACAAGGAAAATGAACAGGGAAAGAAACCAGAATAAGAAAAGAAATCTGAATGATGCCCTTTGAAGAAGTGTCATGGGAGAAAATCCAAAACAGCCACTCCATATGCAGAATTTAGTATGGGCAAAGCCTGACTAATTTAATCAGGCAGTTATCTCTGACAGTTGTGTAGAGCTAAGAGCAAAAAATCCGGATTAGCTTTCTCTTTCTTCCACCAAGCCCTCAGCAATTTTCACTGAACAAGTGAACTTACACATTTAACATTTCAGCTGCAGTCTTAATTCTTCAGTAACTTCTAAAGTCTGTATTTATTGACATACTGGATAATAATTCCAAGAAACTTTGACATCAGACCCTTTACTCATCACTTGCACACATGATGATTGTTTTTATGCAATATCAATGGTATCCTCAAACTCACACTGCAAGAACTGTTGAAACACAAGGTTCCAAGAGAACAAATTAATTCACTGGAAACTGAGTGTTACTCAGTACACATCACAGAATTCCAGAATATTCTGAGTTGGAAGGAATGTTCACAAACACTGAATTACACAGCTAAATTACATGACAGGAATCCATGCTTCTGTGTCTGTAAAGAAAAACTGATGTGTCCACTGCAGTGTTGGAAAGCTAGTACACTGCAAGGATGAGCACTGTGTTATATCAGACTTCACTGGATGACTTTTCTTCCTGTGAGTCTCAGTGGTGGACAACTACTATGTGTTAAGACAGACAAAGAAGCTGCAAAATTCAGTCTTACAACTGAGAAGAAAGACAAAGTAAAGACTGACAAATATAGATACAATTTATTTCTAACTCACAGGGAAAAATAAAACTCCCATACAAGGTACCAATCTTAAAACTGTAAACTGTAAAACTGTAAACAATCTAAAGAAAAATACCTACCAGACAACACAATCCTTACCTGCGACTAGTTGTTTTCCTTTCTGTCTTGGTGTCTTCCTCTTGAAGCTGCTGTTTAGTATTTTCATTTGCATCAATTTTCAATTTCTTGGCAATGCGCTCCTTTATTTGAAATCTCTCATTACTAGCAGCTTCATCTTCTACACTATCATCATCTTCACCTCTTTCCTCTTCGTCCTTTATTGATTTAAAATGATAAAACTACTTTAGATCTTTTTCAGTATAGAATGACAAATATAGAAATTTTTTTCTTATAATCTCTTCCAAGAAAAAAGCAAACTTTTCACACAAATATATCCCTATTTGCTTCAGAGGCAAGCAAAAAATACAAATATGATAGTTTATTTTTCATACACAAATTACTTCTGATCTGTAGGGTTAAAAACCAAAACCAGTCTATTACAGACTATTAAATCTTACAGGTCTATAGATGACATCATAGCAGTGTGATCTTACTTGTACCATTGCTCATGAATTCAGAATTTGACTGAGACAATGCACTAAACTTTTCCTTCATTTTCCACTGAAAGAAAAAGTTAACTCCCTACCACATGGCTATACTACCGTCACGATGCAATGGAAGAGGGTAGTCCATCAGCTCCTGTTAGGGAATTTAAAAATAGCAAATTGATCATAACAGGCTGTGAAAACCTGAGGATTCGATCATTGCAGCTTGCTACAGAGGTCCAAGGAGAGGCCTCTGGCCTCCATGCCTAACACAGGTAGGCAAAAGGGGATAAATCACCTTGGATCAAAGACATTTGAAGGGAGAAATAATTGGAGAATGAAAAAGTGGCCTGACTAAACCAAGGAGTGCCTACTTCCTTCGCTGAAGAAGGAAATCTGCATGAATCTTAATTGAAAAATAACAGCTTGAAGATGAGATAGGAAAACATCTTTTTATGTTTCCTTTGGTGTGATGCTCATCAGCAAAAGTAAAGTGTAAGATGCCACATAATTCTAATTTTAGCCAAAGAAAGAAAGGACACTTAGAAATACTAATCCAGAGGACTTCACTGTATCCAGGAGACTGCCAGAATGTAAACACATGGGAAGGAAAAACATGCACATGTCCTGAGTGTGATGCACAGGTAGGAGGAAGAGTAGCATGAAGACTGTGTGCATAAACATGGAGGAGGAGAAGCTAAAAAGGTAAAAGCAACAGGCAAAATTTGGAAATAGAAGAGAAAAATCAAGAGCTGGATTTCAGAAGTTGTAGTGGAGTCACTGTTTAGGAATCTTTAGATTACCATGCTTAGGTTTAAGATTTAGACAAGACAAGACCAGTCAGAAATAAAAAAGAAATCTTTGAATAGTAGCACAGTAAAACAGCTGAGTATTTTGCCAATTAAGACCGAAAGGTTGTTGGTGGAGTTTTGTATGTTCCTTTTTAACAGGGAACAGGATCAGCATTTCCCTTAACTTACCAGAAAAGTATTGTTTGACAGAGGAAATAATAAAACTTTCCAGAAGATTTGCTTGCATGATAAATTGTCAGAGAGATGGGTGACTACAGACATCAGTAGCAGGGGGAGTCCAAAAAAAAAGGGTGACAGGCGTTCAGTCTTTAACAGTCAAGGATAAAGACAGACTCCTGGTGGAGATTTGACTAGGGTTTAGGTAAGAGCATTTCACTGAAACACAACTAATTGGACAGGAGAACTTCTGGAATAAAAATTAACAACTCTAGAGAAATAGCAATTGCTAAGCAATAAGCTAGTTAAAAATTACAGATATCTAAGTAACAGGAGGGGCGTTAAAATTGGAGGGACAAAATGGTTCCAATCTGTCCCACTTGGCTAAATCCCCTTTTCTTATAGAAAAACACTGAGAAAATAGGATATCCCCTTCCTTCTCAACTGCTTTCCCTCCTGCAGCTTGCTCTTTTGCTTTTCTCCTGCCCAGTCTCCTCCTTCAGTCCCTTTCTCTCTCATTAAGTCCATCTGATCTCAACAAATAGATTTAACAACAGATTCAACAACCAGACTGAACTGCATGGCACCTCAAAAGCAAAGTGGCTGTTTTGTCATGGTTCTTCCCCATGTGAGACAGAAATGCAAAACTGCCTGCCTGAAAGCTGTCCTACTTCTCTCTGCTGTTATTAGCTGGGTGGAGTGGCCCTTTTCTTCTCTTTATTATGGAAATAAAAATGTAATGAGACTAGAATGACTAGTGGCTCCTGTATGTAATATGATTTTCCCATTTAAGAAGATTATTGAACTGAGGGGTGCATAACTAGTTTTATCTATACATAGTACTGCGTGAAACTGTGCACAAAAGAAACGTCATTGGTGGCAAAAAATTTTTGTTAATACATTTCATATAATGTTTTAATTAATGACTTGGGCACAAAAATAATCTTAACAAATAACTATGAAGTATAGCTAATATAAATACTATCTCAAAGAATTAAATGTACAAATTTCAGCATTGCAGTAAGAGAAACGGGAAGGTATTTAATAGCATGAACAGCAATGCCAGGGGCTTAAGGAATACTAACAAGTTTCTCTTACATGCTATGGGCTTGCAGGCTGGGGGAAGTAGAGAGATCTGGAACAATTATTTGCTCCCAGTTTTGGCTATGAAACTACCAACATATTGCAGCTGTGTAAATGCAAAAGTGATCCTGTGATAACTAAAGTAGCTCTAAGAGAGATGATAAAATACTAGTACTACTTTGCAAGACCCAGGTAACTGCCTGAAGTGCTAGATCTTAGCTAATATCTTAAATGGAATGAAATCTAAAGAGAACACCTCTCCAGGAAAAAAGAGAAAAAGCCTTAATATTTCCAACATTGGCTTAATTAGGTATATTTATTTAAGTTTTTATTCTTCAACCTAATACATCCATGTTCTATACTCCCTAAATCCAGTTTGCTTAAGAAAGGGATATTTGAAAATCTGAAGAATTATTAATAAAATAGCATTCTCCAAACCCTTCTAACACTAAAATGCTTGTGCACACCAGGAATTACAAAGGAGAAGAGTGAAAAAGCCTGAATTCATATTATGTCTTGTGAAAAAAGGAACAGGGTGTAAGCAGATGGTTTTTTTAGGCATTTGGACAGGACAGTATTCTTCCTTTACTTCCACTGTATCAACAGTGTAGTTAGCACCTGTGCATGATGGACAGATACAGAAAACAATACTTTCCAGGATTCAATAAGCTGAATGGGAGATTACAGTCCTAGTCATATATTACATCTTCATCTCAACAGCAATTCAAAGGGGTTCTCCCATGATCTATGGCTGGAGACAGAGACATATTCACCTAACAAACTTATGCTTACCGTGACCATGTACGACAATTTTCTTGTACTTAAACTGCCTCCTGTTTAGTTGAATGTTACTGCTTGACTATTCAATTTTCACATCTTTCAGAGGTGACAGTTTTCATCAATACAATTCACTGCTATAATTTAATAATACACTGAGTTTTTGTTCTCACATGCAGACTTACCCTTAAACATTGCAATTATATAATTATTCATGACAAACTTGATTTTAACTATTTTTTAGAAGCAATTTCAGGGTTTTTATCACTCTGGTGGTATGTCACCCTATGGTACACAGTCCATAAACCACACTCCTATATTACTAATTTACTGACTGAAATACAATACAAACAGTTTCTATAAAAGGTTGTATGCCTCATTCTACCCTACTGCGAATAGACAAATCTTCGAGCTTAGAGAAAGTCTTCACACTTCTGCCAGAAACCTGACTTGAGCTAGTTCTTAAAGATTTCTAAAGCAAAATTTGTTACCCGAAGAAAATCTAATCTGCACAAAGTAAAAACCAAAGAATTATCCATAAAAAAATAATACTTGCCTCACTCAAATCCTTTTCTTCATTTGCCACTTCACTAAAAGAAGAAAAAAAAAGTAACTACTTGGAAACGCTAGAGGAGATTCAAAACTATATTTAAAACCCAAGACTTCCTAAATAAAAAAAATTGTTAGCCAGCTGAAATTTTAGTAAACTTACTACTTTATATCATCCTTATCTTAAAGGTAACAATATTATTTTCTATCATTTGAATATCACAATCTTTTCTAATTAGAAATGCTCAAAAACCAGGGCTTTCATACAATGGAGAAATTCTAATCATATCTTGATCTATTCAAGCAAAACACTAATGTATACAGTTAAAACCACCAAAACTCAGTTGAGATGTTTTTGATCTCGTTTATCAAACAATTAGTAGAACTAGTTTATATTTTGGAAAATACATTTTACTGATACTTAAGCTTAACATCAAGATTTTAATTTGTTATACAGCTACAATTTGGTGAATTAAAAAAGAAATCTATTTGAATATACTATGGCTAACATACCCTGTTAATTATAACAAATTCATAGTAAAGGCACTTGAACATTTTTAGTCCACATTTAAAAAAAAGAAGAAGTTATGTTGGAGAAAAACCAAGGAATAATTAAGAAGTCCCAAAAGTCAAGGCTTTGAAATGAGCTCTAGGCAATCAATACTGTTAAAGAAACTCTAGATGTGTTGCAATCAATGTTGCAATCAACTACACTGATTTAATAAAGTGCCTCACCTGGGTCAGAGCAATTGCTGGTATCAATACCAATAGGGGGATGAATGGACTGAGAGCAGCCCAGCAAGGAGGACCTGGAGGTGCTGGTGGCTGAAAAGCTGGACATGAGCTGACAATGTACACTTGAAGCCCAGAGAGCCAAACGTGTCCTGGGCTGCATCCAAAGCAGTGTGGGCAGCAGGGCCAGGGAGGGGATTCTGCCCCTCTGCTCTGCTTTGCTGAGACCCCACCTGCAGGGCTGCATCAGCTCTGGGGTCCCAGCACAGGAAAGACAGAAACCTAATGGATGGACTCAGGAGAAGAGCCATGAAGATGATCACCTCTCTAATGGGGAAAGGCTCAATTGTTCAGCCTGGAGAAGACTCCAGGGACGCCTTATTGCACAGCCTTTCTGTACTAAATGTGGGTCTGTAAGATGGGGACAGACTTTTTAGCAGAGCCTGTTGTGAAAGAACAAGGGGTAATGGTTTTAAATCAGAAGAGGGTAAATTCAGTCTGGACATAAGGAAGATGATTTTTATGATGTGGGTGGTGAGACACTGGAGCAGGTTGCCCAGTGAGGTGGTAAATGCTCCACCACTGGAAACATTAAAAGCCAGGTTGAATGGAGCTCTGCATAACCTGATCTAGTTGAAGATGTCCCTGTTCGTTGCAGGGGAGTTGGATGTGATAGATTTTAATGGTTTCTTCCAAATCAACTAGTCTACAATTCTAAGATCAGCAAATTCTTGGAGTTAGCATATCTTCATGGAATTTTGTCACCTTAAAACTCACCTGTGGTTAAAATCAGAATTTATAAAGTACTAAAAAGAAACAGAGAAGAAAACCAACTTCAACCATATAGATTTATGATTAAACTATTTTTTTGTGTGCTCTTTAGATTTGGAAAAAAAAGATATTTTCAAGCATAAGGGTTAGAGGATTGGGAAAAGCAACAGCTAAGAATATCTTCATCATGAAGAAAACTTAAGTAACTTCAAAAGTTTAGTCTATGAAAGAGATAGTTTAAGAAAGGACTGTGGTAAAGAGGGCCATGAAAGGGACTGTCTGCTCACTGTTTCTTCCAGAATGAGAGTTAGGATTTATGGAATGCCAGTAGTAGCATCCAGGTTCAAAACAAAAAGGGAGATACTTCTTCCTGTAGTGGACAGGACAGTGTGAATGGAAACTATATTACAAGAGACTTAAAACACACTTTGAGGAGTGTGATCTATTAAAGGTTACTAAATAGATGAACCACATCAAACTCAGACAGTCCGCTAAGGTGAAAGCTGATGGAGGCTGGGAGACCATTCAGACAAACTCTGCATTTGCACTACTTTTATTCTCTACTGGGCATCCACTGATGGCCAGTGGGGGTGACAACTCAGTGGGTTAGAGAAATATTTGCTCT
This sequence comes from Alaudala cheleensis, assembly GCA_013398995.1. Taxonomy (NCBI): domain Eukaryota; kingdom Metazoa; phylum Chordata; class Aves; order Passeriformes; family Alaudidae; genus Alaudala; species Alaudala cheleensis. The sequence goes on from VWYE01015083.1 coordinate 30,815, forward strand.
GATCTAGCACTGGCACTCCTAAACTTTTAAAGAATAACATGAATTAACATTTCTTAAATGAGTATACATGCTGATAATTAGGTATAACATAGTGAAAGTAGATCTGTTCTAGAAATTGGAAATCACATATTAACCTTTTGACAGCAGGAACTGAGCTTAGATGTGGATCATCCTTCAGGAGATCATGGCTACTTTTACTCTTTCCCTTCATGGTCTGTTGAAAGAAAAGAAAAAAGTTATTATTCATCTCACTGTTTAAGAGGCTAGACAGTGCAAAAGGATTATGCTAAGAAAAATATAACTTGTTTCTTTTTAGCTTTAGCCTATCCAGCAAGCACAGACACTTTTAAGAACAGGATAGAGAAACTGTTCCAGAAGGAGAAACATCAAGCTGACTCCACAGATTTATTTTTGCAATAGCAACGCAGTTAGTTTTAAAGGACAGAGAGAGGGGAAAAAAAAATACTGTTTAGTCATGTACAATCATTACACATCATAAAGATGGTAGGCCTAGCACATTTACACTTGAGTGAATGAAGAACCTGACTTTCCAATAATGACACATGACAACTGAAAGAACCACCATGTACAAAACAGTACTTATTAATTGGAAGAACACTAATTGGATCCCTAGGGAAAAGAAAAAAAAAAAAAGAAATTAACAAACTGCAATACATCAATCCGGAATACATCATTCAGGAATCATCTACTGACACAAGGAGTCAAATCTAACAACACATAAGGTCTTCAGGCAGAAAGACTACAGTTAGAAAGCACTCTACATGGTAATCTGAAAAAAGGTATACTTAATTTTCAGAGAAAAATCAGACTGAAAATCTCTGCTATGGGAACAGTCTGTATTGTGACTGTATTGTGAATTCTCCATTGCAGACGGAGAATGCTTTTGGGAAGACAGTAGACATGTGGACAAAATCTTACTCATTTAAATGCAACTTCGATTTTTTTACTATGTAAAAAACAAAAACTAAGACTTTCAGCAACATGAAAAGGTAATTTCCTCATTAAGGAAAGGGTAGTGTGTTTGGACTGGTGGTGGGGCTGCATATCACAAAGTGCTCCAAACAAGTACAGACAATAAGCGTTCTGGACACTGAAAGCTACAGTTTAAACACTGATCAACAACCAGTGGGAGCCCTACAGCCAGATCCCTGACTGCACTAATAGCTTTCATGGCCTTGAGTGGTTTTACCCAGAGCTTCTCTGCCCTTCTTAAACAAGCAAGACTTACTGCATCTAGCAACAAAGAAAAGCTCATAAGGTTCTAAGTCTGTAGGTGTCAAAAGATCTCAGCAATAGCTTAGACCTTCCATTTTTATTATCAAAAACAGAGAATGCAAGTTAGTGCTGATATTAATACACTTCAACTTAAGAAGATTAAGATAATGTCCAGAACTACAGAGACGCTGATCTAGACCTCTTATGAACAAACAGTGAGGTTGCAAAAAGCAGGTCTTATTTTGTTACAGAGAATGAAGATATATTCTTCATAAAGAGTTGGTGTGGTTACTTATCTAGCTACAGCCAGTAGATGACAGTTCAGAATTTAGTAAGGGCAAATAGGCAGATGAGATTTTGAGGCTGAATTGAAAGAGAGGACAAAAATGCTGAAACTAGACTTATCATGAAAGAGACATTCTATTTGGGTAATTTTAAACTGAAAATAAGTATTTGGCATGAAAAAAAGAAAGTCCAAGCAACTGAGTTGCAGTATTACAAGCCAGATATATAGTAAGAGCAAAACAGTAGATGAGCATACTAAGGTAAACAAGTACAGTTTGTCTGACTGGTAATTGAAAAAAAAAAGAAAGAAAAATAATTAAAGCTGCTGTTATAATAAATCTCTACTATCATTTTGACTGCTATCATCTCACTATAATATTGTTGATCATTATTCACTGTTTTCCTTTTGTATTTTAGCTAAATTCTGAGGAATAACAACTACTTTTTTGCTTATGTGGTACAGGATGCAGAACCATGTAGTCTGATCACTAACTGAAGCAGCAAGGTACTGTAGAAAGCCTAGGAGTCTAGTGAAACAACTTGCTCAGCAGTAGAAATGAAATCAGCAATTTATTTAAGAAATTTTTAAACAAACCCTATTTAAGTACCAAGTCAGGGAAGGAAATGTTAGATCAAAGATTACCTGCAATCCTGGTTCTGTGAATGTGAACATTTCACTATAGTGCACTATTAAATTATAATAATGGACTACTTTCTCCACATAACCACACTTCATTTTGCTCACAGATGGATGGAAATATGTAAGAAAAAGGAGCTAAGCATGCACTGGAAACACGTGAGATGATCTCAAGAATTCAAGCATTTTACCATATAATCACACTCATAAATAAAGAATTTAAAAAATAACAAAGTACTTGTCACTTCCATGAGTTTTAAACAGCAGACATAGATTTATACCATGAAACTTCTTGTTAATGGAAATGTAAAAATTTCATACTGAAGGTACCTTAAAAATCAAGAAAGCTAAAAACTTCTGTATTTGCAAAATGCAGAATCCTAAAAGCTGAAGCAACTGCTGGTATTATAGTTCAAAATGCAAACGTAACAAGAAAACTAAAAACTCTAAAGCTTTCCACAGATATGCAGCAAAGGTCATAAGGTTGAAAAGAAAAATAAGGATAATTTGGTACAATACCTGACTAACTCTACTGACTTCTTCCTCTTCTTCTTCAGCTTCTTCCCCAAAGGAAAGCAGGTTAAAGTTTCTTTAAGAGAAAAAAGCAAATTTCTAGTAAAATTTTAAATTAGTAACATTCCAGTAACTTTAAATATATTATGTTCATGTTGGACATGATTTTTAAAAAAACTTTTGTATTGCTAAATGTACCAATTCCAAACAACTATTGCATTTTGCTTTGCAATACATCATAAATATTTAGAAAAGCATGTTGTATTATACTCCTGAGAGAAAAAAAGGATAGAAGTCAGTTAAGACACAATTTAAGGAATCCTGTCTTGACTAACTTTCTTGATTAAGATTCTTAACTTTCTTGACTAAGATTCTTGAATGCTGACAATTTGTTGTATTTTTTTTCTCAACAGAGTAGCATTTAGGACACAAGATTTTCAAGATATGGCAGCTCAGAAAGGCATCAAATGTGGACATATTCACAGAATGCAATTAAAAGAAATTATGATCTATAATTTCTTTTTCAAGACTTACTTGTTCACACTGTTGGAAACAGTCAGTTGCAATATGTTCTATTTTTATGCAGCAGAATTCATAGTATGTCCATTTCAGAGTTCCTACTGCTTTTCACTGTAATTTGTGACTACAAATTTTTATTCAGAGAAATTCAGATTTCCCATGTCAAAATGCCTGCCTCTTGCTAAGTACTTCAGTGGGGGAGAAATGGTATCTGACAAATAAGTTGAAAAAAAACCCCAAACAACAGAGCTGCAACCTAGTTACTCCTACCCCTAGGTTTTAACTGCAGTGTCATCTCAGTCAGATGACTGCACATTGTGGCATATAGCAAACATCAACTTCTTTTTATTATTTTCAACAAACTATCACCATGCATGAAACAGTTACAGCTCAGCAGATGCACAGTAACATTTCAGTCAGAGGAACTAGATTTGCATAATCCTCCCAGGAAACAAGGAAGTAGTTCAAAGGCAGAAATGGAAATAAAAAACTGCCAAGCTACAAATTAAAGAAGAAAGAAAATTAACCCCCATTTATGTTTCATATATTTACTTTGTGCCTTTTACTTTGGACTTTTTATTAGTTTCTTCTTCTGGTTTGTCCTTCTTCGGTTTTCTGTTTGGTCTTGGGACAATGTCATCAAAAGGATTAAACAAAACCTGTTAAAAAACCCAATATTTTAGACACATCTTCAGTAAATATTTTGTAATTAAGTGATTCAATATTTTAGAAATAATATGCAAAAGGACAAGCCATATTTTCTGAACACTATACACAAAAGAAATTTTAAATGTCACGTTTCAAACCAGAACATACCTCGCTACTTCTTATTTTGTGTGGACTGAGAGGTCTCTCTTCCTTGTCAACTTCTACTTCAGCCAGGCGCAGCATGTTATATATTGTATCCCCTGTAACCTGGCAAATTTACAAAGAGAGGTTTGAAGGTTCCTGTAATTTGTTTTATTTATTCTGCAAAACGCAAGGCAATTATTATGTAAAAATTTTTGCAAGTACAACTGATATAGGAAATATTGTAAGCAAGTAGGACTTCTAAAAGCAAGTACAATGTACGAAAGTTTGGGCTTTTAAATTTAATGGCAAAAGCTGAAGGAATACAGCTAGTTTTGAGAATGTATGCAGAGGAAGATGTTAGAAGTCTTACTGTGAGCTATGAAACAGGAAAACAAAAGAAACAGAAATAAGAAAAATCTTTGCCTTACTTTCTTTTAAGTAAATCATAAGAGTGATAAATTCATCTCATGTTTTTAATCTTCCTGATCCTTCTTGGGTAATTAGAATTTAATTAATTCTAAACAGAATTTTCTAATATGTCATTAGTATTATATGAATTGACTTATAACAGAGCCAAAATAATATTAATAAGATTATTTAAAGGCAGCACAACATGAAAATACAATTTAGAATAATAACAACAGTAAAGTAGGTAATAACAGGAACAACCCACAGAAACATTTCTACCAGATATTAAGAAACAAAGAGAGTGGAGAGAGCCTAGAAAGCACTGAAATAAATTTCAAATGCACACAGCCAGCAAACAATACTAAACTGGCCTTCAGAGAAACTTCTAGAAGCTTCTGTCAGACTTAAACTGGGACTCCAACTCATGTAACAGACCTTTCCAAAGATTGTGTGCTTGTTGTTAAGTTCGTCTGCACGACCCAGTGTGAAGAAAAACTGACTCCCGTTATCATGGGGCCCAGCGTTTGCCATTGCAACAAGTCCTCTTCGATTGAATCGCAATCGTGAGTGGAACTCATCCTGGTAAAAGCAGGACACAAAAGAGAATGACTTCAGTATAAAACTATTTCTTCACTTCTTGAGCTGCAGTATGATAGGAGATAAGAGTGATATTATTTACATCAACAAGCACACAGAGAGAAAAATGCTGCTAATTTTCTGTTGAATTCAAACAGTAATAAATCCCAAGTATTTTGAAACTCAATGCCAGAACTGTATTTAAAAGTTCTTATTCTGAGCAGCAAAAATTATTTTTAGTCAATATTTCTTATCCCTAGTGCCTATAACGATGCAAACAAATGAACAATCTTCAAAAGAAACCATAAATACACAATGAACAAACACCAAACAAAAAACTGAATCTGAAATATCAATAACAGAAAGACACATCACTAATTTTAAAAATTCTAAGTTCTGTCTTGTTAATTTTATCTTTTTCCAGTCATTACCTAAAATTAAATATTATTTTTATTTGTATTCGTTATCCTCCAATACTAAGAAAATAAGAAACATTTTTTAAAGTAGCTGCATTTCATACACTTCCTGCAAAAGTGTATTCTTGACAATCACTGTATTTATGTAAAAAATGAATTTAAATCCTAATTCACATAAAATGACTGAAAGCACATTAACAGGTTGTAATAGCAGAGTAATACAAAAATCCATAGGAAGAACATTTTCTGGGTTTAGGAAGACAAAATGGGACTCCTTATAAAGCAAGGACAAAGTGATAATACCACTGTAAAAATATCATGATGCTAAACATCGCAATACTGAGATACCACTACTTTGACTCAGCAATGCTACTACAATATTGGTAATTTTTCTTTTGTTCTCTGCTCAGGTATCACTCCCTCCCACAAACTTCAGGCTCGTGTTAGATGTGGAAGTCTAGCAGCAAGAAGATGGAAGGCCCAGAAACAGGGTTTGCAGCTTCAAATTAAAGGTGCCTGCCCCACCTGAAATAAAACAGTCAGGCAGAACAGAACACAGCTGGTGAGCCTGTGTGCAGCTTCAACTCAGGACCTGAGCCCCCAGGTTTATACTTTTATCAGAGTAGCTAGATCTAAGAGCTCTCAGTTTAGAAGGCCACATTCAAACGCACTGAAGCAGGACATGAAAGAAGCAACTACTGCACATATATGCATTTCATATAAGATTTGATTTTTCAGAACTTGGTAGGAAGAACAGTGGATAAAGAATAACAAACAAATTCAAGTATAAGGTATAGAAACACACCTTGAAAGGAGCTCCATACACTGACTCTCCTCCTGATCCAGTACCAGTGGGGTCACCCCCTTGCACAATAAAGCCAGGCACTACTCTGTGAAATATTGTGTTATTGTAATACTCTAAAAAAAAAAAAAAAGGAAAAAGAATAAGATATTAAATACATGTAAGTGGTCTCAAAACCCAACTTTCATATAGATCATGCAGAGATGTCCAGAGACTGAAGTTCCAGAAAGCACATACTGTAACTAGATTACACTGTTGGCTTCTATGTGGTTCCCTTCTGTTTTCCACAGTCTTATGAAATCACACTCCGTAGTGTCACATGTTTCTTTTGCAAAAAATCCTGTCCATCACTGACAAGATGACCTTGATGAATTAGTCTTCTCAGCTTCTAAGTTTTATTACTAGAATGACACTATCAAGATACACCAATCTAAAAGGAGAACCAGAAATACTGTGCTTTATCGTGTATGAGATCTCACATACAACACTAGTAATATCCATATACAGATGATTTGCAATTTCACTCACCAGCAAAGAACACCTTTCATCACCTACACTGTACCTGAACTGATATGTTTTACAGAATGAAATATGTGGTATATTTTGCTCTCTAAGCTATCTTCTTTTATCTATTTATCTATCTGATAGAGATTACAAGATCTTAAGAAAACAAAACGAATAAAAACAAAACTTCCTGAACCAACCCTGGATGATATAATATCAATAACAATAATAAAAGAAATCTGCAGCATGCTGCAAGATGAAGTAGGGTATGCAAATGTTGCAGCATAACTAGACACAGTCATGTATGGTTATTTGCTGGGATATTAATGATAAATACTTAAATGTATTATACAAACCATATGATGCTACAAAGCAGTTAAAAAAAATCAGAAAGGAAATAAAGCCCACTGAACCTTTACATGAATCTTTATCAGGGGCTAAGAAATTCCTTTACCATTGCAAAAAGTCTCAACATTACGTAAATAACACAAAATAAACTGGATCTGTGCTGGAGGCGCAAAGCCTAGACTGCTAATTTTGTTTAACAGATGAAGGCTAAAAGAACTCTTAACAATTCTATAGATGCTTAAATAGGAGAACAGCACCAGTCAGAAAACATATAAAGCCATCATGTCTTTCACAGATTTTTGTTAGTTTTCTCAGTAGGGAGCTTCTCATTCTGGTACCCACTACTTCAGTGGGAAGTTTTACAGAGCTTTCATCAACAACAACAACAAAAAATACAGCAACTAAAACATTGGGAGCACTCATTAAAAAAAAAAAAGGAATGGTAGTGTAAATTGTGATGCAGAAATGAGAATTTTGGAGGATGTCCAACATAGCACCACTGTCATTTCATACACACACTGAAGTTGTTCTACTTTGTAGAATTTGCTGAAAGTAAGCCTTCTCAAGACTCTGAAAGACAATGCTTCACTGCTATGTCATCTGCTTAATTTGAGAAAGCCATGCAAAATTTGTATTTTTTTTCTCTACCAGCTTCATTGGTAACCTTGAAAAACACTGTCTGAATGTTAATTAGTAATTTCTAAACAGAAATAAACTTACGACATACTAAGTCAAAACATAATTATGACCTCTATTTTATGGAAAGGGCACAAAGATGGCATGTGAATTAATTTCAACAACTTTCCATTTCAAATTTCAACAAATTTCAATTTTATCCCATTCAGTCATTACCTTCCATACACAGCTGGATGAAATTTCTGCATGCTTTTGGTGCTTCTTTAGACCATAATTCTATATCTATTTCTCCTGCTGTAGTTCTCAGCAAAACCTAGAAACATACAGATAAATGCAGCCTCAGTTTTATTGTAACTTAGTCACTCGTCAAAGAACCAACTGCCTAAAAAAATAAATCTCAATTTGTTAGATTTGTATGAGTGGCATACATTCAAGTGTGTTGGGTAGCTACTGTTAGTTCTAACTAGCATTTCCAGAACTTGAGATACAGCTCTGAATCAATACATATAATAAAGATGTATAATATAGCTGTAATAACATAAAATAACATGGCTGATTCTTCATAGAAACTTAGATTCCCTTTATCATGTCCACAACGAAACAACGTGGGGAAAAAAAAAGCCAAAAATATATCCAAAGGTATCATTCTTAGAAAGAACATCATTACATTCAGTGAGAGATCATAACAAAATTAAGGACATAAGATATCATTGGGAATAGAGGAAATTAAATTAAACGCTCCGAGGACTGCTCTGTGTTATGTTTCTAGACATAACACCGCGTCCTTTGACTCTGGCAGAGCCAAAGAAGTAACTTTAATCAAACCAGTCCATCACAGTAACAACTACCTCCCCACCCCCAATCACCATCACCATCACCACCACCAAAGTTCCTCTCGCGTGTCCCCCCCTAACCCTACAACATATGACTTCTCCAGGATTTCATCCTGGCAGCCTCACCTTCCCGTTGGTGGGCGGCTCCTGGATGTAGATGTTGCTCATGGCGGGGAAAGGACCGGCTCTGCCGGCGAATCTTCCCCAGCGGCCGACGCTCGATCCCGCTTCGCCTCCGCCACTTCCTACCGCCCCGACCCGCCTGCCATCTTGGGCGCCTGCACGCAGCTCAGGGAAGGGGGGGGGGGTGAAGTTGCACCGGGAGAAAGGATGAAGGAATGAGTCGTCAGCCGAAGTCTCCCCGAGATTCACTGAAAAAGGATGTGCCTTAGAAAAGATCCACAGGCTTCTCTACACATCTGTGGTCCCTCATCATGGCTCCCGCCCTAGGGGTGCTGAAGCCCCTTCCTTCCCTAGGAGTGGTACGGTCCGGGAGTGCGCCGGGCAAAGCCTTCCGGCGGGGAGAGGCGTCGCTGCGCGTGCGGGTCGTTCCGGTCGGGTCCGGAGAGAGCGGCGGGATGGCACTGCCGGGTGAGGGACTCCCGCCTGGGACCGCGGCGGGGCAGCGGCAGGGGGCACGGGAACGGGCGGCAGGGCGGTGGGCAATCGGGGCAGTTGCGGGGGGAGGACGCACGGCCGTGCGCGGCACTGGGAAGCGTGCGGGGGGCGGCGGGCGCTGCTCCAGCCCGCGCTGCCGGGGGCAGCGGCAGGGAGATGGAGATGGAGATGGAGATGGAGATGGAGCCGTGCTCGCTCTGGGCAAGGGGCAGTGCAGGGGCGCTGCGGGCTCGTCCTCTTGGGACTGCGGGGCCTCTTCCCGAGCTCCTGGGTGACCCAGCCCTGCGTTCCCATTGCCTCCTTCTCTGAGGTTAGAGCTAAAGAACGGTGGTTGTCAGACTTGGCTTTTCTCCTCCACTGTCTGTCTGTATTAACGCTTGTGCCCTAGTAGATTGTTCTTGTGAGACAGGGCAGGCATAAACACCTGCGTGGTTCGCAAGGTATTCAGGTCTGTGTTGGCCGGAGACGATCGCCATTGCTTCATAGTGTTTTCTTGTCCTGAAAAACAGGGAGTGTTTGGTTCGAGAGCAGCTGAACAGGCCTGAGCTTTGGTGACCTGCTTCTCTGATGAACAGGAAGCCTTCATAAGCTTGTTCCCATTCTAGAAGGGGTTTTTGAAGAAGACGTGCTTGCATTCAAAGATTTCCAGAGCTTTTCTTTTCAATATTATGCTCCATGAATAAAGGAATGAATGAAGTCCTTAGTTCTGTGCCACTTGTTAATTGTCTTGAGAATTAAGATGTGGGAAGAAGGACGGAGAAAGGAAACTTCTTGCAATTCGTTTGCTTTTAGTCATCTAAAATTTCATCTAGTCTAAACCTCTGCCTCTAACATTATTATTTAAAGCTAAAAACAATAATAAAATGTCAGTCTTAGGAATTTGGTGGGAGTATTTGATGACAGTAGTTGCATTCTTGTCGTTTTGCTGGATGTCTCTTTTAGAGATCCTGACTTACACAAGAGATTTCTATCATGTGCACATGACTGTACCAACCTCCCTTGGCTGGAATACCAAGTCTTTCTTTACCTGTGGGTCAGCTATGCAGCGGGGCTGAGGTTGACTCTGTGTTTCAGAATGTTGAGACAAAGTAGGTAGCATATGGGTGGTCTTGTTGTCTAGTCCTAAGGAGTAATGAACAAGCAAATGCTGGTTTGAGTGTTTCTCTGATGTGACATTGCAAGATACAGGTGTGCTTTTGATTTTTGTGACTCTTTCTTCTATGTTCCCTACCACCTCATATCTCATGGATGTCCTAAAGATAGTCACAAAACAGGTACCTGAACACTGCTGCCATTGAAGGGGATATGTAATTACTAGGGTTTTGGGATCTTCAGAAAATCACCTCTTAGAGTGGAATGTATTGATCTTTATTGCTTGCCTTTCCATTATTCTTTGAGGCATACACCTGAGTTGTCCAAGTTTCCAAGGTAGTTTCTTCAACTCGGGATTTGAAGGTTTTCTGTTATTTTGAGTAGGATTTTCTAAAGACAGTGATTGTTTCAGTAAATCATAGTTAAAATTAATGGGGCCAATGTACTCCATTTCTGATAGTATATGACTACTCAGGTCACTGAGGTTTTTCTGCTCTATTCAGTTGGGAGATAGAATGGCATCCTTTGATTTTGGGAATTCAGTTGTCACTTTCATTACCAATGGCTTGAATGATTAATATTAAGATTGATCTGTTGGGGGGTGAGGCAAATCCCTGGTGCTTCTCCTGAACTGTGCCCTACTGTGTCTGTTTAACTTAACAGTTCTCTCACATGGGAGAATCACACACTTCCAATACCTAAAATTTGCATTATTCAGATTCTTCTTCCTGCGTAGAATCCAAACTTTTCTGTTACTGTCTTTGCTTTCTTACACATTCGCGTTCTTGCATATTTTGTGTTTGGTGTCATGTTGTCTGGATTCAAAATAATTCAACAATTTGTTGACTTTTTAATTTCCTTCTTTCTTTTCAGGAGTCTTTTTTTTGTTTGGTTTGGTCTTGTTAATTGCCATGTAAAGTCAGTTCTTGTAATTAAAATATAAATCACTTCAGAGTTTCCAGTGAATGCCTGTCAACATCCTTGCACTGCTAGAATTTATATAGTGTGCTACACATCACTGGAATGTGAGGTGTCTGTTACTGTGTTCATACTGCAACTAAACAAGTGGAAAGGTCACAATAAATTAAATCAGGAATTGCAGCAAATGATATAAGACTAAATGATCTCTAGCAGTTTAAACTAGTCAAGTGTGTTCTGCCAGATTACTGCACAGAAAAGTAGCCTTAGAAATGCCGTTTCCTTAAGAGATCTTCGTGTACTTAATAGTCGTGAGGGGCGATCACTCCTGTCTTTGTACTGACATTATCAACATGTGAAAGAAACTTGAAGCTTCCCTTCAACAACACCTGATGGGTGAAATTTTCTCTTTCAGGTGGAAATAAGGATAATATTAGAGCTGGATGCAAGAAGTGTGGCTACCGTAAGTCTGTAATAACCAATATGAAGTTACAGTGTTTTCTTCAGTTTGTGGTGTTGGTTGGAACTGCCTTTTGAGGAGAGAGGAAAAAAAGGAAAGGAATAGTCTCCCTTCTTCCCCATACATTTGTCAGTTTAAATTACTATATTTTTGTCTTTTATTTAGTTCGCGTTCATTCTCTGGTTTCTGTCACTTATCAATGCTCTTTGAGTTTCTCAGCAAAAAAAATTGTGCCATTGTATTCATACATACTACATTTCAGTGCAATTACTTGAGAAATTTTGAATTGAAAGCATCTTCTTTCATATATACTGAGATGAGCACTTGTGCTTCTTCTGAATCTTACTGCAAAGAGGCAGGCATTTCAGTCCAATCTAATTCACCAGAAAAAATAGTTTTAAATCTGTATAATTTTTTATGCTAAGAAAATACTATTTTGTGCATTGTGTATTTTAGGAAACCCCTACCTTTATTACTTACAAGTTCTGGAGTTGGCATTTAGCTCATGCTTTGGATTATACACTGACTGTAAATGTGGCTACTTTTCTGATTAATGGAGACAGGTCTTAGTGAAGATTTTAAAATTTAAATCACTGACTCTTATTTTTAGAACATTGGAGGAATGGACGCTGTTTTGTACTGAATTGTCTTGAACTTTTAACACAGTGAGTTAAGCTGTTTGGGTTTTTCATGAGTATTAAATTGGGTGACAGGAAAAAAGCTTGCTTCATTGTTTCACTTCAGGCTTTGCAACAAATTTTTGTCAATTAATTGCTTTGTGTATCTGTTCTTTTAAAGAAGAGTGGATATAAATACAGATTTAGTGCTTTGTTTCTACATGCAGCAAGTATCAGAAGCTTTCTGGAAGGGCAGGAAACTTGTATTCAAATCACATGATCCATGTTTAATTGTTCCTAAAATCTCTGTCTTCAAGGTGTAGGTAGTTTGACATCATCCTTACTAAGAACATGACCTTATTTCTGTTACTACTGGAATTACTGTGTCTCCCAAACCATATCTTAATTTTTTTAGTTTAATTTCACTTTATTATCTCAATGAGTGTTTTCAGGAACAAGGTTCTAGCTGGTCATGATTATCAATATGTAACTTAGAAAACTAAAAGTACTGGTCAGGCAGTAGTTTAGTCAGTATTAAGTGCTGGTTGTTAAAGATTATGTCTCATAAGCAAATAGGAGTCTACAATTTCACTAGAGGGAGTTAAGTAATGTAACATTTACTGTAGTATTTGAATATTTCATGCTATGTTTTTAGGTAATTTCTTAAGAAAATATCTAGGACCATTATAAAATAGAAAACAAAGTTGAAACAAATCTTCAATTTAGCAGAATAGGAGAGAGGCCATAAAGCAGTATTAAATGGAAGAGCATTGCACAACCCATCTAAGTTCTTAGAGACTTTTTCAAAGTAAGCTTTCTCCTGCCCCTTTCACAGATCACAGCCTACCTTTTTTCCCTTCACTGCCCAAAACTGAGTAATACAAAAAACAATGTTCTTTAGTTTTTGATGTTTTTTGGTAAATTGTAATTTCTCTTTCTGTATATTTATTTTGTTCAGCTGGTCATCTGACATTTGAATGTCGAAACTTCCTCCGAGTAGATCCACAAAGAGATATTGTTTTAGACGTTAGCAGCACTAGCAGTGAAGACAGCGAGGAAGAGGAACTACAGAGATTACAAGCCATGCGTGAAAAAAAGAGTAAGGTGTTTTTTTTTTTTTTTGGTTTTTGTTAATAGTCTTCTGACGTGCAGGGACTCTTAATTTTATCCTTTTTGATTACTACTTCTAGTTCTTTTAGCCTGTGATTTAAAAATAGGTCTTTTACTTTATGTATTCAGACTGCAGAGATTAGATACACCTACACTCTTTTAGTATTATGATTAATTCCTTCTATGGGAAGTTTTTCATGTACCTGTTCGGAACATCTCAAAAGGGGCTCCTAAATACAAGAGATTAATTGAACTTTTACTAAGAAGCTGCTTAGAAGAAAATGACGTGGATATTCTGAGTTAATCTTTTGATTACAGCATGTAGTTTAAACATCTTCTAACTAATGAGAAATATGACACCTGAATTTCTCCAGTTTCTAAGTAGGAATTTGACTGAACAGCTGGTAAATTGGAATTCAGTGATTCATATTTGGAGAAGTATTGTTCTATGTTGGGAAGGTCGGAGTGTTCTATATTAGATCAGCTCGTTGTCAGAGTGAGAATAGATGAGTTGTTTATCAGATACTTGAGTTCATTTGAATTTGGACTCCAAAGAGGTTGTTCACCCAAGTAAGAAGGGGAGTTTGTTCCACCACAGTGTGTTTTAAATGAATGAACATTCTTCTCCTCTGCCCTTCTGTTTTTCAATATGTTTTGTTCTGTTGCTCTCATATGCTCTGACGTTTAGTTCCTATGGAAGATGCTATTTAGAAAGGAAAAGGGATAGGTAGGACCCTTAAGCTAGCTGTACACTTCAAAAGAAATGGGTAGGCTGTTTATCAAGAGTGCTGAATTGGTACTGCAATGGTACATTCTTGGAACAAGTCTCTCTGGAAAAAATACTTACCACTTACTATGTATTTTTGAGTGCAAAGGCTGTGTTTTTTCAGTCCCAAGCTGATTGATGGTGGACATCTGCAGGAAAAACAGCTGTTCACTTCTAATATTCCTGTTTGTTAGACGTTCTTTCACAAACTGTGGCTGCTACGTATATTGTAAGAGAATGTGTATATGTCAGTTATCCAGGCAGAATTTTGCCATTTTCTCATCTTTTCAAGATTTTGCACCATTTTCTTAAAGAAATACTGTTTGTTCAACCATTTCCATTCATATTTTTTCATTGCTCCAAAGGTAATTTGCTCTTTTATGCCATACTAAATTTTTTCAAGTTCCACTCCATAACATACAGACCAATAATTTGTATTTGTGTTAACAAAGGAATAACTACATCAGCATTCAGACTTTATGGAAAGGGTCATAGGAATAAGATTAAATACTCAAAATTGGCTTTCTTTTTTAAGGATAAATTGTAAAGCCAGTGTTTTCATGGTAGCTGAATATGTATTTATGTGGTTGATTTGCATTTTGGAGAGTTCAAAAGTATTTTTTGAACTGGTATAGAAAAATCTAACATCAGAAGTTTCATCTGTGTCATAAAAACATTGCTTTTAAGTGAAATGTGAAGGTACTATACCACACTGTAGAGCATTAGGGCAGGAGGTAGATACCCAGATGAGGGGTGACTCTTCTGCCAGTCTCTGTAGGCAGTACATTGACAATTAGCTCAAATGTGTCTCACTTATGGCATTGCTGTTTGGGAAGCATGCAATAGGGATGTGTGAAAGTAACTCAGGGAAGCCTAACAGAATATGATGGTTTTTTATTTGTTCTAGTTGTCAGACTTGGACAATAATTTGTTAAATGTTAAAACTGTTAAAAAAATAGAAGAATAGATGTGAAAACCTGAGTCTGGGAAGGGTCTCTTTGCTACATTTTACAGGCCTTCCTTCATTCTTAGTGCTTAGATCAATGTCAATACAATACAAGATATCCATTAAAGTCCTGCTAGTACTGCAATGTATTTCTGAAATTGCTATACTAACCGAATTTGGGAGAAGGAAAAGAAAGCCTTTTAACAAGAATTTGTTAGTAACTTGACATTGCTATTAAAGCTACTTTTTAAATGCTGATCTTTATTCAGACAAGTGTTTTGTAAACTTTAACTTTCTACCCATAGATTTAAATGAAGAGGAAGAAAAAAAGAAACAAAAAAGAAAGAGCAAAGAGAAAACAAAATTAAAAAGATCGAGGAAAAGGTAACCTCTTTCCACTTCAAAACACAGCTTTAGAAATATTTTTTATATACTTGTGTTTTCCCACCAAATATTGCTTCTATTGACACATCTTTATTTGCAAGTACATCTTCTGTTTTATAAAGTTTTCTGTTTTCAAGTGAGAACTGATTAATGGTAAGGTAATGGTAAAATAATGCAGGGTAAGGGTTCTTAGACTAGTGGTGGAGTCCATGGAGTTAGGATCATAGGAGCTGCAGGTCTACAGATCAGAGAAAACAGAACTCCCCCTGACTGTCCAACTCTAGGCAAGTTGTGATGGGGAAAGAACAAGTCAGGAGGATTATAGGGTTGATCCCCAGCCTAGACAGGGTGGAAAAGGCTCTCTGAAGTTCAGGGGCTGTAGGGTTCTGTGTGTGCACACATGGATGTGCAAACACGCCTGCAGGCACACACGTGTGCTCTGAGTAACTTGAAGTTATCAAAAAGGAAACCTCTGTAGTACTGAGCAGATGTTGAGTTTTAGTGCACCTGTTAATGTAGAAGCCTAAAAACAGTGTTACTCCAGTTGCAGAGGAAAATGTCATAATACCCCTGTGTATTGTGAATCTGAGTTCTGGCCTGTGGACTGGCTTTTTTCTTTAAGTGAGACTTAATAGGTGAGATTAATGTTTCATCATTAGGACAATTGATAAGACAATATGGCAGGAACTGCACTGGAAGATATGAACTGTAAAATGTATTTGGAGACCACAAGATGTCCCTCAGAAATAAAGAAACACGATTTAATACCTGTTGTATTTGGATTTTTCCTTATTTATATTGTGTAGCTCAAACTTCTGCCTTTGAAGACAGCCCTTACACTTGTGAAGAAGTAGAACAGAAAAGAGTTAATCTGATTGTTGATTTTTATTACATTCAAGCAATAGTTAATGAAGTAAACATTAGCACAAAACTGCCCTCTTTAGTATTAATTAATACTTAATGACTTTTATTGTCCTGATAATTCTCTTATGTATGTAATCACTCATCACTGCTGGTTAGATACCAATAGTATGAGCTGCAAGAACATAAAAAATTTTCATAACTGTTTCTCTTAGATGCATCAGAAGGCATTAATTAGCATTGTTATTGATCATGTGGTATTTTAAAAGCAGAAGCTCTGTCTTCTTGTCATACTTCATTTTTTGATAGCCTATACTCTTCGACTTTCTTTTCTCAAAGATGGAAAACCCACACAACTTGCCTATTTCATAATACAAATTTTTAAATCTGTATTATAAGCATAGTGTTTTTCTGGCATGAAAGTCTTATTAGGAAAGTCATTGTTTAAGTTAAACATGCAGACTCAGATATCATAAGTGGATGCTACTCTACAAATTCTACACCAAATTGAATTTGTGACATTATAAAAATAATTACACCTAAATTATTCTTGTGTCATTTTCCTTCTTTAATTTCATACTGATCTGCACATTTTTTACCAGATCTTCCTCATCAAGTTCATCAGAAGAGGATGAGCCAAAGTCAAAAAAACAAAAATCACACAAAAAAGAAAAGGAAAAGGGGAAAAAGCATAAATCTAAGAAAGGAAAGCATCATAAAAAGGAGAAGAAGAAGAGACGAAAGGAGAAAAGTTCATCTTCTAATAGTTCAGACAGTTCCAGTAGTGACTGACATGCTGGTCTATTTTTGTCTTTGCTTCTGCAGAGAAGATGATTTTCCTTTCATAGCAAGTTTATTTATGCTTTGCAAGGCTGTCTTAAAATGGGATATATATATTTTTTTGAGAAATCTATTTGCATACATCAGTGCTTCAAATTGTTAGATGGACCATCTATGGAAAAAAATCTGCGTTTCTGTTTCAGGTTTATTAGTACTAAGCCATGCAACTAGCTCTTCACTCTTATTTTTACTTCAGTTGTGATTGTGTTTTTAATCCTTTACAGTAGGATGTGGTAAATTTCAGTTTGCAAGCCTTTGTGTAGAAAGATGTGGACTTAATATGTTTAATGTCAGAATGGTTACATCAAATTTGGAAATTCAAGTGGGATTTTCTATTACCCTTTAAATAAATGTATGTTTTGCACAACATTTTCTGCTTGCATATATTAATCAGTAAGTGCAAATATTAATCACGTCCTGGGAGGGGAAGAATGAGCAATGAGAAGCTGAAGAAGATTGATCCTTCAAAATTATCTTCTAAAATTGATACATTTAATCTACAATTGATTACACATTCTTTTGGCAGGATCACTATAAGCAAGCTGAAAATAAACAGAAGGAAATAAAAGCTATCTATTTTTAAAGTTGTTTTTCCTTGGGTTTTGTTATTTTACAGTTACAGCCATTTCATATTTGACATGGATGTAAAGGTTTGGATATCAAAACAAACTATTTAGCTGTTTTTTCATTCCTGTCAAGTGCTATTAGCTTCAGTTTGCATGAGTCACACTTTTGAAGGCTATCCCTGGCATAACTGCTGCTGTCATACAGGCCCCAAATAGTGATTGTATCCCTGCTACTCTGCAGGCTCCAGGGCTCTTGCAAAACAAAGGTGATGCCAGTGCAGACAAGTGCCATTCCCTGTCAGCTTATCTCAGTTACAGAATGAAATGCCTATTTCCAGAAAGAAACACAAGAATAAAGCATGTGAGTTGTATGTGGGGTGGGCATGCCAAATGCATGGAGTAATGAAGAGTCAACAACCCCCATATGCCTTACAATAAACTCTGAAATGCAAATTAGTCTCTGTCAATAGGCACCAGGAAACAAAAGCAGATACTTGGGTGGTTTCTTCAGTCATCTTTCTCAGGTAGTGGAAGAAAAATGTGCACATTAGCAGTCGAGCTGCTAAATTGTGCTGTAAAATGCACCAAAGCCTGGAATCACTGAATTGAAACTGAATGGAGCTCTTGTTTCATAAATAGCCAAAGGAAATACACATTCACAGCACAAAAATTACAGCTTCAGTGTTCTCTGCAACTTGTGAGATACCAAGGAAAACCCTTCAGACTCTCAGTTTCGAGCATATATATTTTTTCAATGTACCTAGAGTAATTGAAAGTAACTTTCAACACAAATGATTTTGTGTAACATGTATTGCCCTAATTTGGTTACGTATCAGATTAGGATATTTTTAATTCAGTATTTTTCTCTAGATTCTGCCAAAATGACACTTCAATGCTCAGTAGTTTTCATGGTCTTTAGAGGCATTTAAAAAATACACTTGCCATCTTCATAGTCTTGAACTTCTGAAGTCTTTACCTGCTCCTAGCATCACTTTGCAGCGTGAGAAAGTGGTGTGTACATCACTGATTGCAATTTAATATTAGTTTCCTGTGTTGATGCCATTTGGGTTGTGCCTTTTCTATGTTCTCTGTATTCTTTACACATATTTGTAATTCTGTCACGTATTGTATTAGTAGCTAGTTTTCCCAGTACTTTCCAATGGCCTTTCCCTAAGCAGAAAGACAAAACAAATTCCAGAGCTCCAAGCCCCGGGGTGGGGTACAAGGCTCAGTGCTATCTTGGTTCTTCCTGGGAACCAAGGCTGAGAACAACTCTTTGAGATAGAGTTGTTTCATGGACAAAGTAAAACTAGTGCTGAGGGCAGGGCTCCACAGAAGGTGCTTCACCTGGGGGGGGGAATTGCATCACCGCTTGTCATCCTACTTGGTACTTTTTATCAATTATGCTAATTTCCTAAAACCTAAAAAATGTACTCTTCCTTTCTTGGGGGGTGGGCTTTGGTGGACTTCTTTCCATAACTGTTCCTGAAGGCCTTCAAATAAAGATCCCTTTTATATTACCTCCTTACTGAAGTTATCTCGTTTCATTTCCAGGTTGGGCAAAAAAGCAAGTGCTATCCCTACAAGCTCTGCTACCACTGGAATTTGTATGAATATTACTTCAAAGATTTTTGTCATTCAGTAGTGTCAACTTGTGTTGTTTACAGGACTCTTTCCTGAATATTTCCTGCAGTTTAGTCAGGTACCTCCTCTTGTTTTCTGAGCTCTCTTCAATGGAATATGCTCATTCTTGTGCACTCTGCAAGGGAGCATAAATGAGGGACAAACAAAAGTCTTAGCCATAGGTTCTACCAAGAGGTAGAACAAAAAGAAAAATAAATTCTTTATGTTGCAGTATTATTATGCAGATCTACAACTGGAAGGTTTTGGGTTCTTTTTCCTTTCAAAAATAAGTCATAGTGAAGAATCAGAGCTCAGGATTTCAACAAAGCAATTATGCATAGAAAAAACTGCAGCATCTAGCTGTGAACTTGGAACAGACTGAGTAACATTTACAGGCTTGTTCTTTAAGGACACGAAAGCTGCTGAGATAATGCAGAGTGAATTCCGTATTTACTCAGTGCTTTTGTAGTTGACAACAGGAAAGAATGTCATAGCTGCTGGTCCCTCTGAAAAGTATCATGAGTAATGAATCTGACGTGGTGCTTGTTATCTGTTTTATGTTACAATCAGTTCTAGGAACTCCTGGGATGTATTTTTAGAAGATCATCTTTTGCAATTCCTCACATCATCCCTCCCCAGTCAAAAAAGGACGCAATCTCTGTGTGTGCAAAACAGAATGTCAAACATCCCAAACTTTTTCACTCTACTGATGATTCAGTTGTGCTCTGAAGGCTCCACAGTAGAGCCAGTGGTGAAGCTGTTAAAAGGTATTTCTGACATTGCCATATCTTGGGCATATCTTGGGCAGCCAACCTATCCTTACCTTGTGAAAATTACCACACATCACAGGCTCTCGGGCAAACACACACTTGGTTCCCCTTACTACAATGCCTCTGCCCCAAGTACCTAAGAAAGGCATTAATAGAAATTCTAAGATGCAAATCACTATAAATAAAAGTAAGGGTGAATAAAAATGTCAAAAAATGCTTCTGTAGTAAAAATGCCAGAAGACTTACACTGCACACAAGAAATTCTAGTATAACAATCAATGAAGATGAATTTAGGTGATAAAGAAGAGCATGTGATGAGGTGGTGGTAGCAGAAAACAAAAGAGGTACAAGAATAAAGAAACCAAAGAGATTAGGGAAGAGAAAAAATTGAGAAACATCAGAAGAATAGGTTTATCTAGGAAAGCAACGTTATAGCTTAAATAACAGCAATAAAGGAGGAAAGTCTGAAAATGGCTGTTCAGTAGAATCCATTTAAACTTCAGCAAGATTTACTGAAGATGTGGTTTATTTACAGTTTTCTGTGTAAGCTGAATATTTGTCCCACTGAGAAGGAGTGATTAATCCTTACTTATCTGTACTGTATATTTTCTTGAGGTTTTAACATAGTATAATAGTCTATAAAATATCCTGGCAGAATTTTGACCATCAGAGAATTTTAACAAAGAATAAAGTTGACCTGTAAGGAACACATTGTATATGTTAATAATTGTTCAGGAGTAGATTTAGGCTGAAAAATGGCAGAAACTTTGTTTTCATCAAAGATCTGTAGTCCCAGAAGAGCTAGGAATAACTTCTGGAAGAGGGAGTTCAGTACATATAATCACTCAAGTGAAGGTATGGTTGCATTAGACAGCAACAGACTGGACAAATAGAGACAGGTGCTCTCTTGGACACCAGAATTCCCATTACTACTGGTACTTAATACATTTTTTTTTAAAATGGAAGTGAGAGAAATACCACTCCAGATGACACAAAGTAAGGTAAAGGCTCAAAGTACTGATGAGATGGAGACTGGTAGTTCAAAGCCAAGTTACTTCAGGCAGGAAAATGTCTAAGACTGGCAACACGAGGCTAGATCTGGACAGGAGATTATGCATATGCTGGGAACAGCCTAAGTAAAAAAAAAAAAAAACCACATTAGAGGATACAACCACCAATTAAGGAGTAAAGGTATGCCTCTTGAAACATGGATGGGGCTATTTTTGTAAAATTGCTACAGGAAAATAGAATCTCAGGGAAAATAGTTTAATTTTTGAGATTAATTATTCGGCTATAGAACAATTAAAAGTCATTGTTACAACTTACACCACACTATGATCCCTATAAAATATGTCTTGCCGACCTGTATTTAGCCTATCTCAGTTCTTTTTGAAGCAGGAAAGGTTGGTTCTGCTGTTAGAGGATAAGTTTTCCTCCATGTAAGTCAGTGGCTTCAAGGTCCTAGAACTTAAACAGGACCACAAACTTCCCAAAATAATGCTACAAAATCTCTTCATTGACTGGATTAATTCATGACTAAGTATGAGCAGAACCAGATGTTTCTTCAGCTTCTCTTGCCTCTTGTCCACAAAGCTGGACAATAGGTAGGATACCTCTTACAGAGGTAATAAGGAATTTCACCACTACACAGGCATTTAATGCACCACTGTATATTTATTCCTCAGATAGGATAGAAGGTGATTATTGTATTTCTCCCATTCTCTGATACAGATTTTCTAAGTTGTATTGGATATACATAGACCTATGTCAACATGCAGATTTTGCAGGGTAACTTCTCATTTTGGCTAAGTCAACATGCAACCTGCAGCATGTGTTAGCATGATGTCTACTGCTGTATGCTTGTATTTTGACTCTGCTCTGAAAAATTTACAGTCCACATAGATATTTGATTTCTTAGATTGGTATTTTTTATGACATGAAACACCTGTGAAAAATGGGTGCTACCAGTGGAAGGTGGCTCTAAAGAGTCTGGTTTTGAAAAGCTGGAGCTGCAGAGCTTTAGTAAAAAAAGAGTTGGTAAAACTTGACATATTTGGTGGGAGGAATTTTTACTTGCTTCCTACCCTGTAAAAGAATTATAGTGCCTTTAACTCATAACACTTGAAACTAAAATGTTCAAACTACAAGAAGGCTTTAGAAAGCCAGTGCTGCTTTCCTCAGTATTCTCCCTGAACTGTATGTTTCCATGCATTTGGGAGTTCATTGTGAAGTACAGGGTATTTCTAAGTACTTGGAAAGTAAATAATGGTTCTAAATAATCTCTAAATAATTTGTATATAATTTTGTTGAGAGAATTTTTAAACTTTGACCCTACATTGCCATATTCTATTAAACTCTATTAAAATGTAGTAATATCACGAACTTTTATCTTTCTTTCACTGACATCATGTTCTGGGGTTAAAAAAAAAGTTTTCTTGTTTACGTTTGAATTAGTAAAAGATAATCCACTACATTCATAAGTAAACCAATTTATCCCTTGACACACCTTCAATTCAGATACTTACCAGGACTTGGTTCATGTCACTATCTGTTAAGATAACTTCCCCCTGAGCACTAATATTCCATAAGTGGCCCATGAAGCTTGGGAATTACACCACGTCCATGTCCAACTAGGATCAGTAGAAAGTATAATACAAAAGGCTTTAGGTAAAATGCTAGATTGCTTAGAATTATAGAAAGGCTTCGAAACGAGCAAAGACTGTGATTTTAGTAATCTTTAGTTGAGAAAGAAAGAACGCTGCTAAAATTTCCAGAATAATAAAAGGTACAAGGATGCATA
Source organism: Alaudala cheleensis (assembly GCA_013398995.1). Classification (NCBI taxonomy): domain Eukaryota; kingdom Metazoa; phylum Chordata; class Aves; order Passeriformes; family Alaudidae; genus Alaudala; species Alaudala cheleensis. The sequence goes on from VWYE01015083.1 coordinate 53,691, forward strand.
TTACTGTACATTTCAATATACTGCAATCTGAAAGGGCTTTGAAGAAAACATATCCAAGTCTATCACAGAATGTGCTGAAGTTACGGAACTCATTGTGATACGATTGATGTCAAGTGCTTTATAATATTAATTAAAATGTTTATAAATTTGTCTTACTAATGCGTATTCTGTTGTAATAACTGTGTTTAAAACACAGAGATATGAGCTGTCATGTAACATGACATATGAAATTCCTTGTGATGGTATGTTGCCAGGTAATGAATTAGAAAAGGTCATTGCTTTATCTGCCCATCTGATTCTGTGTGTCTTTTAAAGAAATCATGTGTGAAATTTACTTTCCCCCTTTCTTTCTCATGGCATCAGTGTACATTCAGTCTTGAATTCATACACTTTTTTTGGAGTTGTTTTTCCGAAGTTTTAACAGTTTCAAAACCTAGTGAATCTGTGGGGATGGAGTCACAGAGTGACTGCTTTGAGACTCCTAATGAAAACATGTCAGTGCTGCCTGTTTGGGACAACAGCTCTGATCAGCGAGCACAAGGCTCATGAGAAGTGTGCAGGAAACTTTAAAGTATTAACTCCAAAAAACCCATTGTGCTGTGGACTTGGATTACATTCTTCTTAAAAAAGTAGTTCACTCTCACAAGCACACAGTTCTGTGTGTGTAGGGATCTCCTCATTTCAGATCCTTAGGAATATGTATACCTAAGAACAGTTCATGACCTGAAATCTTCAAACATGTTGCAGTTACCTTTTTTTTGAGCTATTTAAAGAATTAAGTCCTGCATATTTTTTTTAAATCTTTGTAAACATACTTGTTGAAATGGAAATACTGTCACAAATTTGTGTAGTACTCTGACAACAACATTAGGAAAAATACATAGTCTGGCAATACAACTAGAAACAAGACAACATTTAATTTAAATAAAAAACTTTATTAACAATGTAAAACGTTTAATCTCTTACAGTCTGAGATAATTCTGGCATGCCTTATAAGATCAATACTTACTGATATGCAGACACCATGCTTTGAATTCTACTGGCAACAAAATGGGTTGGCATTGTGTTTTACATTGTTTATTTTAATACACCTTCTTTTAATAAATTATTTATTTTTTCCAAAAGCTTATAGATATACTATTGGCTTAAAAGGAAATCTGTTGCTTCTAAGTATTGTACAGTTCATAGATATTATGATTTCTCTGTATTTACAAGTCTTAACTATTTTTATATATGGTTTTTGTATCATAAATGAAGATATTTTTCTATAAAGCCTTGAAGTTGAGATACAGTGGAAGACTAAATATGAATGAGAGCACAAAAAGCAACTGGAGATTTTGTACAAATTCTGTTACAATATTGTTTGCATGTCTTAGAACTTTAAATAGTTTTGCTCTTAAATAGCTTCCTATGCTTAAAGACTGTGAGAGAATGATCAAATGTTCTTCCCCTATGCTTGAAGATTGTTAGAGTATGATTTTAATATGATACTAGTAAGAGTACTGTACTATGCACAAACTTTAACCTGCAGCTCAAACAATTAAAAAAACCCTCTAAAATTATCTATGAACCATAATTCATGTGTCTTTGAGTGATTGAAAGTAAGCATGCAAAACATACTTTTAAAAGTTTTAAATATGCAAGATCTATTCCACAGCCATTTTTTGACCACCATAATTTGAAAGTATTAAAACCCTTATTTGAAAAGGGGGATGGAGCAGAAGACAAAATGAATAGCCTAGTGTAGAAAATATACTTTATAATCAAGATTAGCCACTTTCAATTTTTCAGTGGTCGAATAATAGTGGTTTAATCAAAGTCATGAATTCCCTTGGTGCTTCTGTGCTTAATCTTCTAACTTGAGACAAGACAACACAATCCAAAGAATCTTCGCTTCCGTCTTCTTACCAGTGGATATGGAGTCAAGTTTAGCAGGCTGCTATCATCTGTGATGAAAAACCCCACATTTTAACACAAGCATGTACACATATGCACAGAAAAGAGATTATATAATTTATGTATCCTAACAGCACCTACATGATCATAGAATCACAGAGTCATTTACGTTGCAGAAGATGTCTAAGTTTGAGTCCAACCTATAACCCATCAACACCACACTGAGCAGACCATGGCACTAAATGCCAGGTCCAGTCCTTTCTTGACCACCTCCACCACCTCCCTGGGCATTCATTCCAATGCTTGACAACCCTTTCTATAATGTGGTAGATTACATAGAGCAAAGAGATAAAAATAACCTAAATTTTGCAGTTGAGAGTCATATGATGCCAATTAACAGGATCTCTATAATAATTATGATTATCTGATCCTGGGCCATATCTCAGAGTTTTAAAACTCTGGGATGTTTCCTACCCTGCTGCACAGGGGGTCAGTGATTTTCTGGTTAGTGTTGAAGGGCAGTGTAGACACCAGGCAACAAAGAAGAATTCTGTACACCTTTATCTCTGTTCTGATTCCATTCTCTATGCATTATATCCCCCCAATTTGTCTTTCCTTTCCTTATTTCCAGCACACTCTTTTCTTCTAGAGTAAGCCTAGACTTTTTATCACTCTTCCAGTCTTTACAATGGTATGTCTGTATCACAAGTGATTCCCTTTTTCCTTTCAACATAGTTTCCAATCAAGAAAGTAAGTAATGATTGTATTCATTATACAGGTAAGATCTCTTGGCTATCCTGCCAAGAAATCTTACTTGTATAATGAATACAATCATTCTATATTCACCTCTTAGCATATTATGATGAATGCTAGGCTGCTTAGTTACTTGGAATGAGATCTAGGACACATTTCATCAGCTGCTACTGTGCAAACTACACTACATTTAAGGAACACCCATTATAAAAAAGAAATCAAAAAGAAAAATTATTATATTACCAAAAGAAAAATTATTATTATATTTTTAATGCTGCTCTCATGAACAAAGAGAGTGCCTGTAGATGTGGAGTACTTAACATGCCAACAAAATGAAGGCCATTGCTAAATACATGCACAGGATGGAGATCCTGCCCACCTGTGCATTTTTTTGTGGTGCCTGATAGCTGTCTATGGGAAAAACAGCCTGGTGGCAGACTCAAGGCAAGTACCTTTTCTGCAGAGTCAGTGTCAGGTCAAGAAGCTACCAGCCTTGTAGGGGTGAAGCAAACCACATGACTCAGAAGGATCCCCTCTCATAGTCTATGCAATTTGAACCTTCATTGCCTTTGAGAAAGAAGGACTCCAGACACTGGGAAGTAGTTGTGCTTCTGCCTTTGTACCACCAGGAAAAGTCTATTATTTTATCTATAGATACTGTATCTATATATTCCAGAATTCCTCATGTGAAACTCAAGAAGCCAAATATCACACACTAGATTCTGGCTCCACTGAATCAGCAGGGAAGAGATTTTGCTTTGTGCAGTTTCCATTAAAGAACCCTAGATTTTTTTTTTTGTTTTGTATATAAAGGAAGGAAACCCTTTCAATTATCTTAATTTTTATTAAATAAAAAAAAATCAAAACCTACCTTGATTTTTCAGTGGTAAAGGCATAGTCTCCCTGAGTTTACTTAAAAGGTTTTTCATTTCTCTCATATCTCTGTGGATACAACAGTTAAAAAAGATACAATGGAACAACAGTTGAGGACTGCATGGGGAGTGGCTCACAGTATATCTTCATATGCTAAAACAGTGTAGCAATAAATACAAAAATCTATTGAGCAAGCATTTGGTTTATATACATATATCAGATGATAGGGGAGCACTTTCACAGAAGTCTGATACTAACCTATCCTGGTTCAAATTTGTGACCTACTCTAGTGCTTGAATATTTCATATTAACAGCCTTTGGGGGCACAATGTGATCCTAGTGGCAAAATACACAATATGTCTTAAAAGTAATATTAGCCAGTACTAATATCATCTTCATACCCCTTTATAAGCATTTTGTAGATTGTGCCATGAATGTGTTTCACTGTTCAGAAGAAATTTTTAACACATGCAACTAACCCATGATACTTAACACTGCACATTAAATGAAAATTTTAGAAACAGGGCTATCACTGTGACCTGCTTTGGGAGGACTCTGGTATTAGATTTTCTGAAAGGCAGATGATGTGTTGTGTATAACAGCACATCATCTCAAAAGCAAATCACATTTTGATATGTTTTGAAAGAGGCTAGATATCTCCAAATGATTTCCATTTTACACATAGACTGCAGACCTACAGGCTTGTAATGTCTTAATGCTTTCAGGATTTAAAGCCAACACGGTCTTGCTCCACTCATCTGCATATAAAATGGTTCTCAGAAATGCAGAGGCACGATTAGTAAAAAATTGCTCCGTTTATTCTCCACATTATGGCCCAGTAGGCCAAAACTCGGCTTTATGTAAATAAGCATTATAACAATTCAAATCTCAGCAGCAACTGCATATACAAAGCCTCAAAATAGGACTTTGTGCAAAGAAATGTTGGCCATCAGGATTACTCTCTAGTAAAGGGTCTAAATTTTTTCTTTCAACTGCATAGTTAAGAGGGGAAGATAATACAGCGATGACATTCCCGTCCTAAAACTTCCAAATGTGAAACTATGGGCAGACCTAACCGAAATTAATTGGATTCTGTGTTTTTGACTTTGAAATATGCAGAATTGGAGTCTGGCATATTTCAGGCATATTTCAGAAAATCAGAAACACTGCTAAATTGTACCAGAGAAGTTAACAGGTTATTTAGTTTACTTATAATTTTCATAGTATCAACACTGGCTGTTGAATTAAAATAGACTAAATAAATCCTAGAAAGAAATTTCTTTGTTTAGGAATGAAATGCTACACATACCTTTCAGTGTTATCAATATCTGTGGAAACCTGCCAGAGATGCTGTTGAATATCTGTTGGTGATAATGATGTGTCTTCCAAAATAGGTACTTCAGAACTCTCTTCCACTTTAGTATCTAAGGTCTTGGGTGGGCCACAAGGTTCTTTTCCTTTAAAATATTTAAACAAAACATGTATCCCCATTATTTACTCATCAAAATGGATACTCAAATCATTTAATTGATGCTCTGAACTTGACCTTGCACAATACAAATGGAGAAAAAGTCTGCTTAAATGCAAACTCTGAGTAAGAACTGTTCAGAAGCAGAGCAGACCACACCAAGCTACAAATCTGAGTATGTTACTCTTAGCAATTTGACAGGGTTCAATGAAACTCCAGTAGCTCTCATGGAACACAAAATAAAAGCCAGAAGACAAAACAGAACAAAATAAGTGAGGAAACTACAACACACATTCTGGAAACAACTTCAAAACTCTGAGACTAAAGAACACTGAAATCCATGTCTCTGAGTACTACAGCAATACTGAGGGAAAACACAAGACAAAAATGTGAAATTTTGTAGTTTATGATTTAACAGCAATATTAAGCTGCCACCACCCACAGCCCAAATGCGTTACATTCCAAATTTCTGTGTTGACAGCTACCTAACTCATGCTCCCTGTATGAAAATGAAATATGGTGTTGAATCTGAAGGGGTGGGGCTTCATGACAGATCTTCCAGGGCTTTTTGAGGAAGAAAATGGGATATAGGATTGGATCATGATAATGGAGCATGCAAGAGAATTAACCATTTGTAGAATATTTTGGTCAATCTCCTTTGGACTACCCAATAGCATTCCTTTTCTGTACTGGCAAGAACAATTCTGGCACCAAATACAGAAGAAAAATTCACACTGGAGTGCATCCCAGACAAGTGTCAACACTTAAACCAGTAGTATGAAAAGCTGAGTAGGAAATGTTTTTCATTTTGCAATTTTTACAACTGGAAAAATTTTGACATCCAGGCAAATCTGAGTAGATCCTATAAGGTTTCACAAAGTGCATGAAGAACAAGACCAGCTAACAGAGCAGTGGTCAGTCAGCCCATTTTTCTGGGACACTGGAGACCAAGACTGCAGACCATGGTATACTGCTCTTCCACATCACAAATATCTATCCCTACTATCAGGCAGGTAATCTTGTTTTTTGAAATCTAGAAAATTCTGAATCATAAGATAATATTTTTTGCTAAGTTGTCTAAACATTTGCAATCTGGTAAATTACTCCTTTGTAAAAAAGAAAAAAGTTATTCTTAGCTACCCATCTCAAACTAAATGTTGCTTATGCTGCAGAAGATACTAGCTTTATGTTTTAATGCTCTTTGAAGCCAGTAGGAAGGCCACAGTTACCTAAATGAATCCTAGAGAGCTCATGACCTGACCATAACAAGTTTCGCCTCTTAGTAAAAGAATCTCCTGTGTCCTTTCTTTGCTGCTTACTGGCATCCACTGCTAACTTGTGCTTTACCAAATTCTTCTGTAATCCACTTTAGCCATTGAAATGACAGATTACCCCAAAAAAAGGAAAAACAAAATGTGATGCTTTCTGAGGAAGTGGTTTAAGTAAGGTAAATCAAAAACCCTACATGCACAGGAGCAAGTTCCAGAGAAGGAGGATTGTATCACTCCTTTTCCGAAAGCAGTGGAAAGGAGGAAGAAGTGAAGGGAGGGTAGACAGAGAGAAAGAGACCAAGACCTTTCTGTTGGTTACAAGCTGTTAGGTTGAAGATGACTCAATTGCTTGTGGAATAGCAGACTAAGCCTGCATCACAGATAACATGTTTTACTCTGTATCACCCTGTAGGTTTAACTTTCAAATCTTTCTTGTCCTTTAACTGCATCTTATGCTGTTATTTTAAGGTGATTCATATGATACAGTTTTCTTTGTTCAGTCATATAAGCTTCATTATTTTTTCCCATCACAAGAAGGGAAATAGCGTAACACAACATAATGTTACCAGTATCTCACATATTACTTTTTCACTAAAAAGGTTTCAGGTAAACCATCTAATTTGCCACCGATACCACAAGGCATTACTCATGAAACAGGCTATTAGTGAATTGTTCCATTATTTTTAAGTGTTATGGTGGAACCCTGATCTACCCTTTGGTGACACGCTGAAGAGATGCATCCTTCAGGAACATGAAAGGTGTTTCAATGGAGACAGTAACAGCATTAGATGAAATAATAGCAAAGGTTCTTTTTCTCGGCTTGAGAACAGAAGCAGAGACCCTAGTGTTCTTTGTGTCAGCACAAAGACAAGCTCTTGCAGATTTGACAGAATGAACGACACAGATCTCTTTTAGATCTCTTTTCAACGGGGGGGGGAAAAGCTCTTTAACAGTAATTCTGTTGTATTGTGAGCAATTCATGAAGCCTTTCTTGAATTTCAGCTCATTTGCTCACTCTCTTGAAAGCAGTTAAAGAGTCAGCTAATAATAAAGGCTTTGCTTGCATAATGTATGACTCAGGCTTAACATTTCTACCATGGTCACAGCCTATAGGGAAACAAAAGCTTCTAAATCTTTTCATCCTTAGCTGGTAAGGAGACCTTCTCTCATAGATACTTCAAAAAACGGCTATGAACCTTAAATGTTACTTTCAATTTAGTCAGTGGAAAGATTTTTACTCATTTTAGTTGCAATTATGCATTCTTCCTTTTCTCACCAGTAATTCAGCTTTTTTTTTTTTTTTTTAAGAAGCAGAAAATACCTTTGATACAGAATTAAATCGATTTAGTTAAATTATGCTGAGGATCAAACTTGAGTGAGGATAAATAAGAGGGCAGAAAACTGTCAGTTCAGTAAGATTACATACATCATCTGCTTTCATGTGTGTCACCTGTTGTGCCCCTTATTGTTTCTGTGGTGATCTCTGTGTTTGCTTCCATCATGCAACCCTAGCATCTACTCTTAGTCATCACCTAATCCACACAGAAACTGTGATGAATGAAAAAAATGAAAAGACAAAAAAAATATGTCCCTCAGTGCTAGTCAGCTTTCACTGCAGAGGAACTAGAGATCTTTGAGGGGAATACCAGACTAACAAAGCTGAGATAATCCCTCTCTTGAAAAGACAGCAGTGTCTACACCACGTCTGTAACCTGGCAGTTAAGAGTAAATGCACAAGATATATATCACAGCTAAAGTACACGAGCAGGAAAACCAAGAAAGGGGAATGGGAAAGAACTGTGTAGGAAGTAAAAAAGGTATTTGATAAATACAACTAACACCCTGATGAAATTAATTTTTCACTTACACTTGGGATCTGCAGAACTTGGAGATAGTATCATTGGAAATACTACTATTAATGAAAATGCAATAGGAACAACAATTTTGTGGTAGAAGTTGTGTTACCTTCCTTCCATGGCTGTTTTTGTTCTATTCCTTGGTTTCTTCACAGTGTCCATGTAAGAATGTCTCTTGATTTTGTTTCTTCCTACTTTCCTACCTGCTCTTCTACACTCTTGCATCTTATCCCTCTTGCATAAGTGATATGTGTAAGCAATAATACATATCTACCAGTCTTTAATTGTAGATTAAAAGAAGATTGTAGCACAGCCATTAAACAATCCTTCCTTTCCCCTTCAAAACTCTAAAAAGCATGTCATTTAAACAAAGCCAAAACGCAAAAATCTCTCCACTGAACTGAGGGTTTATTTTTGTAGTTCGTAACACTTTTAGGTACTCTTTTAAGGACATACATATTGTTATTACAAAACACATACTGGAAATACAGTACTTAACTAGATGAACTTCTTACATGAAACACAAGTAGTATGCATGCTTGATTTTCCTGTTAGACCCAATTCTTACCTTTTTTGCATAACTATACAGGTATCTATCACTTTGATCATTCTGCCCTCACTTGTGTTTATTCGTGTCAGGTGGGACACACACATCTCAATTACAATAAAATAACTGTAATTTTTTCTTCATGGTGTGCAATAAATAAAATATATGACACTAAACAATTAGGATAAAAGAAAGGTGTATGCCCAACTAAGTATTTATATGTGTATTAGTGAGCCAGAACTCCTGGGATTATGGAAAGGAGGAGTAATAGAATAAATGATCAGGTAGCCAAAGACTTAGTAACTACAAAGTGCTTGAATTAAAGATATTTAGGTATGATTTCTTGTGCCCTTTGCAAACTTTCTGAATGCTGAACTGTTGAATCATTATAAATTCTCAACACTGGGTTTTTGTAGTGTATGTATCTTACAAAAACAAAATTATTGAAGGGCACTTACCTCAGTTTACTTACTGCATAACACAGCTGCAAATATGTATGGCTTTTGGCCCCACTGTGGCACTTACATATAAAGGAAATAACAGACTATCTAACTTTTCTAGTAGAGATTCTATGACAGCAGTAATTCTGTTATTCTAAAGCACTGTACTATACAGGAAGAATGATATATATACAGCAAATAAAGGAATATTTGTTCAGTAAAAAAGAAAGATAGGGACATATGAGAAGATATGAGATGTGAAAGACAGTCAAAACAACCAGATCTCAGATCTTCAAAATTTTGTGTGGTGTTTTCTTAAGAAAATCTCTTTCCTAGTATGACATCTCTTTCCTATTGGGTGAGTTTGTCTTGGGAAAAGAACACCACCATCAGCACACTACCTTAGTATTATCAGTTCTATAGCTTGTTTGATAAATTCTGATCAAGATACCAGTACCTACATTATTATTTATAAGCCACAGGTTCCTGAGAACAGTCTGCATGTCATGCTGCTTGAATCTCTGCTGCCTTCTGAGTAAGAAAATGAATTGCTGAAATCTCATGGGTGGTTTAAAAACCTAACAAACAAGTTGTCTGGCAGGTAAGAGGGCTAGAGAGGGGAAATGTTATATCCAAATGGAAAAAAATCACCCTCAGAAATTAGCTTCAAGATGCAACAAGAACACCAGACATGCTACAGTTACAGGTTAAGGAAAGATATAAGGGCAGCACTCTTTGTATGCAAGAAACTTTTTTTTTTAATATGCTCACTCAGATGATGAATGACGTGTGAAAAAGTAAACAGGTGGCAAAATAAAAAACCTATATACAGCAGCATCACAATATATTTTATAATAGTGAGGTTATTGTCTCTTTCCTTCCCAGAGATAAATTTAAGCACTTCTCCTACACTAAAGTATCGTTTTCTGTAAGCAAAGGAATAAAACAAAAAGTATGGGTTCATAATGCTCCTTTGAAAATGGTATGTTCTGTCAGAACACAGAATAAATAGCTTGCAAAATCATCTAGTGTAACATCCCACTGAAAGCAGGGCCAACCTGCATCAGACTGCTCAGGACTATTTGAGTTGTCAGTATCTCCAAGAATGGGTATTCCGCAGCCCCTTTGGGTGCCTGTCTGGTGTGCAGCTACCTTCAAAGTGAAAAAACAATTAACACAGGACTGGAATTTCCACCATTGCATGACGCCCTTGCAATACCTCTAGGTGTTGCCAACACAAAATATTTAATACAAAAAAGTGATTATCTATTGGATAGTCAAATTATTTGAATCCCTATCATCTTATAGTCTTTGCCTACTATGCATTTTTTTCAAAGAACGTCACAGAAGCTTGGAGCCAAGTTACTGTGTTTCTCTCTAAAACACTCTATTTGGCAAGGACAGAATAGACATGACTCCCTCTGTGGTGAGAAACTGACGTCTATCAAAGTACTGCCAGAACTAAACTGTAACTCCTATTACCCAACTTAAGATATCTAATGGTTTGATGTTTAGTTTAAGTTATTAATGTAATTCCATCCAGAGGCAATGAGAAGAAAGGCAAGGGAGACACAAGACATTTCAGAGAATTACTCAGGTCACTTTGAGCTGTTGACTTTAAGCAGTTCAGAAGATGGTTTGACAACTGTTGCCAGCGCTAGGAAATGCAGCACAATCTGTCTTAAAAATTATTACTCATTTCGACAGCTACTATTATCATGTTCTACAATGGCTCTGCTAATTCTCTCTTCCTATTTTATAGACTTATTTTTGACTTGAGAAAATAATTGAGAAGCTCAGTTAAGCATTTACAAATCTCCCATTCTTACTTTCATAATAAAAATATCCCTGGCTTTAGCTGTATTCTACAGCTAGATTATGAAAAGTACACTACAGAACCTTTTAGCATGACAGAAAATGCAAGAGGTTCTTTACAAGACCTTTACTGCAGTTCATTACAGAACTCTGTCTTGTCTTTATCTAGTTTTTTATTGATGAGATACTACCAGGGGAAAGAGTAGTTACAATCAGCACAGACCCAATCAGCCTGTGCAATCACTGAGGTTACTAAGTAAACTATTCAGTAAATTATCAGCTTTTCTACATCTTCCTTTCAGTAGGCAGCTAATCAAGTATGAAATGATCAGAGAGATGCATTTTCACTGAAGTGAGGACATCTTTCACTTCCAAGTCTAGTATTTGCTTTTATAATCTTTTATTATCTTCTGAACTACATTTATCTACCTTTTGCTATGGTAGTGTTTTAGGAATGATACTCCCCAGTTTAGTGCTATCACTGACATTCTCCCAAACCACAGGCCACTCTTTCTCCCTCTCCTCTTTCTGTTGGGGCAGGCTGGAGTTGAGAACTGGGGCACAAAAGGTGAAGATCACAGGTTAAGATACAAACAATTCACTGGAAACAGCAGTGAGATAAGAAAACTAATAGTATCAGCAACACTATTAATAACACATCTTGCCCAACAGATATGTCTAATAACATTACTAAGTTTGGCCACTCATCTGACTAATGACAGCTAAAACTTAAGGAACTACTCTTTTTTTAAAAGAATTAAACTTTTAAATGGTGAAGACATTAGTGATACATACCTGGTAAGACACACTTCTGCAAGAATGATGATAAACAGAAATAGAGCTCCTTTTTAGTAACGGAAAACCTATCTGTAGATATATATAATTCATTTTTGGTGCTTGTTATGGCTTAACCTTGGACATCAATAAAGCCCCACAGTGCTGCTGACTTGCTCACCCCTGGTGGGATAAGGGATACTACTGAAAGGTGAAAGTGACAAAACTTCTGAGTTGAGGTACAGACAGTTTAACAAGTATAGCAAAAGCCACGCATGCGAACAAAGCAACACAAAGAATTTATTCACCCCTCCCAATGGGTAGGCAGGTATTCAGCTATTTCCGGGAAAAAAAGGCTACCTCGTGTAATGATGACTTGGGAACACAAATGCCATCACTTTGAATGTCCTCACCTTCCTTCTTCTTCTCCCCTCTTTATATGCTGAGCATGATGCCCTGTGGTCTGGGATATCCATTGGGTAAGCTGGAGTCAGCTGTCCTGGTTATGTCCTCTCACAACTCCTTGTGCCCCCTCAGCATCCCCACTGGCAGGGTGGGGTGAGGAGCAGAAAAGGCCTTGACCTCATGTGGATTTACCAATGACTAAAACATCCCTGTATTATCAATGCCGTTTCCAGTGCAAATCCAAAACACAGCTCCATGATGGCCACTATGAAGAAAATTAACTCTACCCCAGACAAAACCTGGACAGTATTTTGTCTTTCATGAATACGCAGGTATGCCCCAAAATACTGTTCTTTTTCTAAAACAATCATCTGTGTATCTGTGCAATACAGTACCTTTCCGATGAAACTGCAGTGATCCTAGCAGACATATGGACTTCAGCATTTCTGTTGTGTACATTTCTAAGCAACACTGCAACTGGATATACAGTCTACAGATTTCAGGATGGATTTCACCATCTTCTGGGCTGCAACAAACGAGAAAAATGTAGTTAGGAATGAGACTAGAAGAATGTGAGGATCATAAAATCCACTCCCTTACAGTTGCAAGCAACCACATCAGAATCTGCTTCACAAACTATTAAGCTTTTTCTACCAAACTGTATTTACAAACAATCCTTTCGATCTATTAAACATTAGGCTTAACATAGCTGAACTTGGGCTGTCTTTGGTAAGATTGCATATCCTTTCTATGCATTTGGAAAATAGGTATATAAGTGCCTTAGATACCTTCTCTTTGAAAGCTTTGGATACATATTCTCTGTGAGACTGAAGCCACCTTTTGGCATCCAGTTTCAGTTACCCTTGGTCTTGACACAGATGCAGGAGATCACTGGGCTACTTTTAACAGTCCCTGTTCAGGTTACAAATCCTGTATCAAGCATAATTAACCTTATTTTGAAGACACTCTCATCAGAAACAAGTCAGTTTTAGCCTACTTGTTCTACATATTCTGCCTAAATTGTTTTCCTCCATATTTAAATTAGTAGTGATGTGATACTGCACTGTGAGGAGAATGGGATGCACGAGACTTTTTTTCAGGAAAGTAGTAACAATCTTGGAAACAAAAATTGAAATCCTACATTTAATTTCTTGGGATACCATGAAAATAATTTACACAGGCTCAGGAACAAATTCTCATGCCTGGTTGTAAAATCAGACATTAAGTACCACTTTTCTAGGCCAGAATCACAGAAGTGGAAAGCAGTACAATCATGAATAATTAAACAAGAAAAAAATTAGGCTAAAAAAGAAAACAAAAAAAAATCTCACCCAAAAATACACTAAAGATTGAAGAGAAATTATGCTGGAATTGGAAGACACAAAGGACAATTGGTTCCACCTGCCAATCCATTACAAACTAGATGTCATCAAAGAGGCAGGAAATTACTGGAGCATAAATTACAATTGTTGTGATCTGTTACTACAGGAGCTACACTAAACACATGGTAATAAACCTGCCCATCCTAGGAGCTTTATTTCTTTTAGCTAGACTATAATGTTTATTTATTTTAAGCTACATCTATTTTTATACTTCTGAAGGGAAGTCTTGATTTGTTGAAAAATTATCATGCGCAATACTTCCTGCATCTTATCACAAATACAGATTAAAGCTATGGTGAAGAACAAAAAGGGTTCAACCACAATTCTGCTTCCCCCTCCGCCCCCACTCCTGGAATGTGTGTAACAATTACTGTTGCAGCCCTTTTCTCAATGAGCACATAGTTACTTTCTTTAAAGGAAAAACTTTAAGAGTGTAGAGTTCCATTTTTAGGATGTAGGTCCACCATTTAGGTCTTCAAACTTACTGCTTATTTCCTGCAATACCTAAGTCCTGCAGCCCCACCACATAAACACATAGGCCCAGTCGGTTTCCTCTTAAGTTTCTTAGATGTCTGAACACTTCCCTGTGACCCAGGTTTCTTCTGTCCTTTAACCATTGACTTGCTCATTCTACCTTAAGGCCCATACATGTTCTTGTGCAAAGCGGAATCTGCAAAAAACTTAAGCCACCAGAGATGGTAATAATGACTTTTTTCTGCTCCATGATGACAGCTCTTTGATCAGGAGACAGTTCTACTCCTCTTTCTCATTCAAGTCAAGCTGAATCTGTCTAGCACTTCTGAAAACTAGGATTATTTAACCACAAATCTATCTGTAAGAGAAAGAAACACTACATTGTGACAAGGTAATTTCCCTGTAGCAGATTTAGATTAAATTTAAATACGGCTGTTCTATTTTTCTCTGCACTATTTCAGATGTCAGAAATCCTCAGACCTTCTCAGAAGTCACTGCAGGAACTTTGTTTGCAATGTTCATTGTAACACAATGTTCATTTGCAATGTTCATTATAATTTACAATGTTCCTTTCTAGCTGTCACTGACAGAAAGGTTTCAGGGTCTGCTCAAAGGTGTAAGGAAACAGTGTTTTCCTTAGCTATTAAATTCCTATGAAGCAAAAATGTTTCTTTAAAACATTTTTGCTCTTAGTGACAGAATTTTTAGTTGTGCAGATAGGAAGGTGGCAATTATAAATAAGATGCTTGACTCATGAGTCAATTCAGATTTATTAGTGGCTTCCTATTTACAAGTAAGTTGAAAGAGTATTCAAAAGCATAGTAATAGGCATTTTAATTGGATTTTTTTCTGTCAAAGATCTAAAGTGGGTTTTTTGCAAACTATATAAGCAGTGCGAGAGTAAGAACTAGAAACATCAGTAATATATGCATGTTCTGACCCATTCTTGTTTTCTCAAGAATATGGAACACTTCTACTTAGACTATGGGCAAAATGCTTCTCCCATTTGCAAATCCAGAGTAACAGCAGCGATATCCAAGAAAAATATTATACAGAGTTTTTACAGTGAGAAGTATTTCCAGCCCCAGTACCCTCATTGATTGTCTCAAACTATTTAATTAGTGTTCAATTGTAATAATGACCACAAAAATTCCATTAGTTTGCAATCAAACAATTTACTTCTATGCATAAATACAGCATTTTCATCTCTAAATGCCAATGCTCTGATATGAATGCCCACAAAGATTTCTTTTATAATCCCTGAATTCTGTATACAGGGCTTAACATTTCCTTTTAAAGTATTATCAATTTTTCTGTTTCTGTGTGTACAATGCTATGCCATGAGAAATGCTAAATGGGGAATTAGTACAGACAAAAATTTCAGAATGCTGGTTAGTAGATGTTTATTATTAACTATTATTAAATATTCTTTAATAATTATATACAAAATTAGTATTTATACACAAAGAAAAGTTCATGCAAACTTCTAATATTATGCCCCAAGTCAGCTCTTCAGTTAGTCCAGCTGTTTTTTTAACAAAGATTCAAGAGAAATCTCACATGACACGATCTTTCACAATGCTGTGCTAAATTGTGTTTGCAACAAAGCTATTTAATAGCTTATGTGCATCTGGATAGATGAGAGCTAGCACAGCACTGAGCACCTGCCCATGAGACACAGACCAGCACCTCACTGTTGGCTGTATAAATTGTAGTTATGAAAGTGAAAATGCTGTGTAACTCCTATATAAAACAGCAGCTTAAGTTATGCAGTTTATCAGGCTGCTATTAAAAGTATCATTTTTTGTAAAACAAACTTAGGTAAGCTATAAAATCCGTAATAATCTGTAACATCCTCATGCTTTAACCATTGGTAAAATTGATGGCTTTCTTTTCATAAAATCCTGCTGTTTAAAAATCATGGAATGTTGTTCAACTGAATATGTTTACAAAGCACTGACAAGAAGTGGAATTTCCTTTCCTTTTATTTTCCTAAGCTGAGATTTAAAATAAAACCTAGAGAGGGAGCTCTTACACCAACCATATAATTAAGAGAGGTAAAAGCAGCTATTTTGGTAATTATTTAAAAATAAAAAAAAACTCCAATATTAAAATTCTCATCCTGAAAGGCAAAGAATAAAAATTCATTAAAAAAAATTTCCCTCCAAAATAGCTGATAGGTTATTTTACTGTACTGCCAAAATGTTGGTTACAATTGAGAAACACCTTGAGATTTTACTGAATTCCCACAGGTGCCTAGCATTCACAGTTTCACTAAAATTAGTGACATTTAAGTGAAATTAAGTGAAATGTAAGACTACTAAAACTGAAAATTATTACGGTCTAACTCTAAATTTAACTTAAAAATTTTAGGCACACATTTAAAACAGAACAGCATTTTATTTTAAGTATGAACAACATTAAAAAATATAGACAGACATACTATCTCCGGTTAAAAGGGTAGCTAAGCTATATGAAAGGTCTGATAATGCTTTTTGTAAAAGCATTGTTTTTGACAAATTCTATGCTTAAGTCCAAAGAAAAGTATTAATAGTTCCAAGATATTATAAGCTGACATAACTATGTAGACACATAAGGAAGATTGTTTGTCTTCAAAAGCCAAAGGAAAATAAACATTTGTCCAGCCTGAAAGTGAAAATTAAACTATCAAATTCTGTCTTATGCTCGATATATGTACTTCACTTGAAAAATAACGTAAATTGGCTTGATGAGCTGTGAAAAATCACTGTCCACAAATATTACCGTGTAGATTATATTTTAAGTTAGTACCTGAAACACTGTGGTTTAGAAACACAAAGCAGTAGAAGGATGAAAAAGATGAAAAATAAAACTTACCTCATGGTGCTGCTGTTGGGATAAAAAGTGTGACAAATACTGCAGAGGAGATACACTTAATCCCCTTACATACAGAGAACCAGAAGCCCCTCTGATTACAGCTCAGGTTCAACAGCCTACTAAACCTGCCTCAGCTTTTGTATCTTAAACAGATTGTTTATTTCTTTATCATGTAACCACACATCTTTGGAGGTAAAAAAAGACTGGTGAATTCATTTTGAATATAAGTAAAAAAGTTGTCCAACAATGTTTTCTTCTACACAATTCCTGGGAAAATGTTCTTATTTGTGTTCCTCCCTTTTGCTGGGGTTATTTTTAAAAGAAAGTACACAAACTGCTGTCAGCTTCAGTGCCATGTGTCCATTTGTTGTTCTCTACTTATGCAATAACTGTGATACAATTGCTATTCCACACCACAGTCTAGCCAGGAAATAAAAAAAGGGGGTTGTTCTTTCTAGCAGACCCATAAATGACTGCAGTGCTGTTCTTAATAAATCAGATTGTTGTTCTGGAGCAGTTACAACAGTGCCACAATAACAGAAGACATGTGATCAGGTTTAGTTTTATTAGAACAGTGTAAATCTCCAGTAACTCTGATAGAGCTGATGGACTCAATTTGAGTATATGATACAACCAGCAGAACAAAACCACAATGCAGTGATTAATATTGTAATACTGTTAACTCCCACGCTGATAACATTTTAGATATTTCCATGCTAGAACAATTTAGATACATATAGATACAACTATAACTTTTTGAAAAAGCATAGTTTTGAAACTATCAGAATCACAGACCAGAATTTTCTAGACTTCTTCCCTCAGAAGTCAGTTTTAATGGCTGAACTAACTCAAGCATGGGCAAGAGGTAAATTACTAAAGTACTATTCAAACTATTCCACTAAAGGACAAACCCAATCCTAAATCACTCAGTGTATCTTCTTGTACAGAAAGTGAGTAGAACAGCACTGAGACAAGAGATTTCATTAAAACTCACTCCATTCTAGGTAATACTAGGTGTGTTGGATGGAGTTGCAAGGTTTTGGTAGTGATGGTGGCAACAGGGTGCCCTTTGTGGGATGAGGCGAGGGTCTTCCCTGTGCTGGACACAGCCAATTCCTGCAGCTCTGCAAGGGATCCTTGGCAGGACACAGCTGAACCTATTTGCTGATCAAAAAACTTACTTTTTAAAAGGGCAAAAATAGCCACAGGGAGAAGGAAAGAGGGAAAAAAAGGAGCGTGAAACAAGAGAGGGAATATCAGGGTAAAAGAAAGCAGGAGGTTATCCATGGCAAAGCAGATCTTTCCTGCAGCCCACAGAGCACACCAGAGCAGATGGATGTTCCTGAAGGAACCGCCACCTGCGGAGAACCTATGCTAGAGCAGATTTTCCTGACAGGACTGCTGCCTGTGGAGAAGCCCACACTAAAGCTGAGGAGAAGTGTGAGGAGGAAGGAGAAATAAAGCAGATTGGTTATGGACTGTAATCCCTCATTCCCATCCCACCCACACTGCTCAGGAGGGTGGGGGTAGGTAGAGGAGTCTGGAGTGAACTTGAGAGTGGAAGCCAGGCAGAAAAGGTGCTAGCTTGATGCTTCTGTTCTCTTCCCATTACTTGAATTAGTAATTACTTTTATTTTAATTGACTATAAATTAGGGCAATCTTTCCCTGCTCTGCAGACAGTCAACATCCTATCTTTATTTCCACCTAATCTTTCTCATCCCTGTTCTTCCTGTCTTCTCCCCATGTTCTGCTGAGGAGTGAGTGAGCAAGCAATTGGGTGGATGTTTGGACGTTGTCTCAAAATAAGATATCACTTCAGCTAAACTTAAAATCCCCAGCAGGATATTTTGAAGTCCTCAGAATTTCAAATGAAATTGCATGTGTGTCTTCAATTATGCTTTTGAGTTCTTGTAAGATAAAAAAAAAAAGAAAATGCAGATCTTGACCACCACAACATAAGCCCATTGTTTGTTCCTCCGGCTGTCTGTCCCTTGCTTCTACTTTAGAGAAGTCCAGGAGATTTCTGCACTAGACAAACATGAGCTGAACAGGGCCTTTTTCTCTGCAGGTTATCAGATGACCAGTTGAGAAGGTGGTGTCCAGTTAGGTGAAAGAAAACTTTGGGTGAGCTCTCAAGCCCTCCTTGTGAGCTTTAGCCTCAGCTGCACAAAAAATAGCCTCAAATTATATGATATCAAAGAGCAGACAAATCCAAACCATGACACAGACCTTCCAGAAAAGATCTGTGCAAACCTAGAAGGAGACACTGACATAGCTGTATATGCAATAACTCCTAAGCTTATCAAAGAAATTCCTATTCAGAACACTGCCTTGTCAGCATCAACAAGTTGCTCTCAAATGGATTTGATAAAAATGTAGAGAAAGCACAGATAAGTCTGTGCCATCCAACAGGCTCAAGCCTAGCCTCTTTTAAATTCCCTGCAGGCATGCTGCCCATGGATTTGCCCTTTGATTTTAGTTAAGCTTCTGCATTCTTTAAAATGTCTCTTAATCACTCACTATTCATAAATGAATGATTTATAAATTCTACCTTTCAAAAGTCTGTAAAACATAAATGGATCCATACCTACACTCCCATCCAGTTCCTTTGATTAACAGTTTACAGAAATTTTATGAAAACTAGTGTGTGATGTGAGGTCATTTATGAAAGTGGTTCTGATCTGTGTGGACAAATAGGGTCAATCGTTCCAGAGAGCCTGAAGGAGAGTTAGATGCTTCAGGTATTTGATGCCATAGGATCTAGGTCACAATGAACTAGAAACATACTGGATTTAAAAGGCACTCTGCTGCAGGCAAGCGATGCCATCTGCTGTTGATCATTCACAGGGCACTAAACCAGATGATTTCTCAGATTTGTGACACTTCCTTTTTCCATTTTATTTCTGTATTAGTACCTTCTTTAAATATAAATTTCAATATATTTTTTCCAAAAGGCATTCCATAAAGCATTACAGTGATCTGGATGCCTCTGTTCTGTTTGTAACTCATATTTCTGGTTTTTCATACTTCAATATGAGAAAACAGAGTGGTTGTGAAGATATGTTAGAATGAAAGAAGCAAGGAACAATATATTTGCTTTTCCTCAAAAATATTACAAACCTATTTAACTATTTAAACCGAAGTGAAGATATTCTTTAAGTTTCACTGTGATTTGATAAGAGCTATATTGCATTACAATTACTGAAAAAATCGATATTGTGTATTAGCAGGTGCACATTTTCATACCCCCCCCCCTTTTTTTTTTCCTACTGGTCAAATAGACCAATACTGTGACTGCTACAATTCTAAACTGGAAGGAAAACAGCACATCCAGTAGATATTACTAGGTTGCTCAGAATAAGGTAGCGTTTGGAATTTTTTATGTATCAAACACTTCTAGAAGTGCCTTGAATATGTCATGCTTATACCTCAGGGGATTTTTTATCTTTAAAAAAAAAAGAATGTTCAAATACCTCCATATATAAGTATTCCAACTGAAAAAGAAATTGTTATAGAATCAGTAGAAGAATATCACACAGCTCCACCAGATACTTCACAGATCAAATCTGTAAGAGTAGTTAAAAATCACAGCTGAGAGACTGAGAAAACTTGAATGTGTCAAAAAGAAAAAAAAAAAGGGAAAAAAAAAGAATATAAGGAAATGGAAGGAAAAAAGAAATAGATTAGCTTCCTGAATTTAAATTCATATATGGAGAAAGAAATTTTTAAAACCATCTGTTGATAAAATGTCTTCAGGAAGCAGTATTCTAGCAAAAAGGACTTTGCAATTTTTTCACTTCAGATTTTTTAATCCTGATTTGATCTCTGCTTGACTTTGTGAACTGGTGCTACTTTTGTTTTTTCCCCTCTTTGAAAAGCCTTTTTTTCTGCGTGGGAAACAAGGATTTCTCCATGAAGTCTTCCTTAGGCATTCAGTATTGTGTATTAGCAGCTGCACAAACATACTACTTGTTTCTGAGTCTTGAATAATGCAAAATGAATTGCAAAAGGCTGTACACACACTACTGTGGGTAGGTCTACAGCTAAATTATATGCCCAGACTTTGGAATGCCCACAGCTTTGGTGCAGTGGGGCTCTTCACCCTGCATGAAGGGACTGCTTTCTCAGCACACAGCCTCATCCTATGCTGTCTTACGTACTGTGGTTGCAGTTGTCATACTATTCCCAGCTACCAAACGCTGCTTTGTGGGTGTTAGGGTTTTTTTTTTTGGGAGGGCTTGTACATGGGTGGATAGTGCTGTTTCACCACAGTAACAACTCCAGAACTGTTGGAAATAATTGGAAGCTGCTGTATAAACATGGCACTTTAACAACCAATTTGCCGTGCTGCCAAGGTTACCAACAGTACATTTGCAATTATCTGTCTTGCCATGATAGACAGAGATATGAAGTGTCAGCTTCTCTCTGCTCACACAATAAATGCAAACTTGTTTTCTTCTGAAATGGGAAACCAGTTTCTTCAACAACTTCGAGCACAGATTTTAATATGCCAGTATTTGAATGCTTATGCCAGACCTGCTGCCAGGAAATGTTCATGATGAAAGTACTCTTATGAAAGATAAGAACCACAACATAAAAAATGGAATATAAAAAGAAAGAAGACCTTCTTAAATTTTAAAACATTAATTTAAACAGCATTTAACTGGTAATACTGGAAGGATTCTGGTTTAAGGAATGCTTTATTTAATGCTGTGCCAAGATGAGATCTTAATGCCCAGACAATGGCTTCAAATATTTAATTAATTGTTCAGAAACAGAATGACAAAGCAATTAGAAAAATTACAACAGATTTTGTACACCTTGTTGATATTGGATGGAATTTTTCCAGTGGAAGCCTGACAGAACTGGTATCTCCCACAGCTGGTGGAGTTGCTGGTTGCAAGGTACTGATGATGCTGTTAGGAGTAGCTACTGTTTGGAACTTGACCTCTTACTAGAGCAAACCTCCATGTACCATGCAGCTCACAGTAAGTGTGAAGTCTTTTCTTACTTAACTGTGCAGGAAGTGCAGCACTTGAAAGAGCATGATCAAACATGGGTCGTGAGAAGGACACGCTCTTAATTGCACGTCCCTGCAGAATTAACTTGGCAACGCCATTGGCTGATTTCAGTGAGGGGCACAGAATAAAAATGATTCCTTTCAAAAGAGCAGTGTTCAGAATGTTGAGAAATACAGAGTATTAGTAAAAATATTTCCATTATCTGGCAATTTTCAGTCCCAAACTTACAAAAAAATAGGCAAGAAATCAGAAGCAAAATCTCAGTATATGTGGAATTCCAAGAGCTCATGCTGAAGCCCTTCTAATGCATAACTTTATTATCTCATGTTTTCACTTCTCTTAAGATATATGAACATATTGTCAACATAGTCTGGCTTTATAAGAGTTAGTGAGAATCGGAAGTAATTTTCTGATAACAATATAAGCCAAGGTAAACAGTATGAAGATAGGCAAAGTGTCTATCACAAAAAATTGCAGCCATGTGGGATTTCTTAATCAAACAGAATTTACGAAAATTATTAGGAAATAAGCACTTAAAACTCATCATTAAATTCTTAGCTTTAGCTGTGTTTCATTCAAAACCTAAAGAAAAGAAATACTGAAATATGCTATTGAAACAGGTCTCAAAGTAATGGGCTTAATGGGAACACAAAGGCCCGCCTCTTGGCCATCTTGGTTATTACAGATTAGCACAAGTGCAACTTTTACTTACATCCATGAAGACAGGTATGAAGTGTATATATTTTTTTAGAAATACTGCATTGAAAGCGTTTTTTTGATTGGTCTAACATTAATTTTGAACCATGTAGGCTTCATGGTATTCCTAATTTTTGTGGGCAGAAATTAGCATGACATGAAAGGCTCATAATCAGCTGCACTTCTATCTTTAAATACCTTCTAAAATTTCTCTCTAGATCTCCTTGTGAAGCACTATTTACTGACATAAATTATTAACATTCCAGTTTTTGACATAAGTTATTAACACTCAGGTTTTATTAACTGATTCCACTTGTGACATGGCATGACAAGACATAGCAACAGGAGTTGCTATGTGCTGTTACATGTTAGGGCCTAGAATTCCAGCAAATTGACATTTAAAGATCAATTTCAAAAGACACAAATTTGAAAACAATGATAAAAATGTAATATTCTCATGCATAATTTAGAAAGCACCATGGCAATAATAAAACAAAATATTTGAAAACAATCCTTTTCCTTGAAAGACTCAAGTATGTTGTAAAACTACTAGGTATTTTTCAGAGATAATTTTACATACCAGGTAAGTACTGGTACACCTATTAAATAAGTGATTCATCTGAAACATCAGTCAGAGGTTGAATGAGATTTTCCAGACTTTTCCCAAAACATAGGAGGTTGAAAAAATTATTATTTTTGTTAGCCACGTTTACTACAGTAATGCCACAGATCCAAAGGTCAGTGGATTCCAGTGGGCTTGCTATATGGACATTCAAGACTCTGCCACGAGGAGTTCCCAAACAGTTAATGTGACAGGAGGAAATCAGATATTAATTTCATTACTGTTTGGAGACAGGCCATGAAGAAAAAAAAAAAGCAAGAAACCAAAATACTGAAAAAGGGGATAACAAAGGCGAAAAGGGCATGAGAAAATCTGGAGTGAAGCAAAGGTAACAGCAACTGTCAAAAAGGAGTCCACACTTAAGTTCCATGGGCTTTTCAAAGTCCCCGCAGTTCCTGTGTCTAGAAATGTACCTAACTGCTGGATCCTCTGGCTGATTACTCCCTGAGAACATCACTTGCAAAGTAAAAGTGTGAAAAGCTTTTACGTCCAACAATGAGAGCAGATCTTCTGAAAGGACAAAATAGGGCAAGAGAAGGGCATGATGTCAGAGATGGCTGGCAGAAACACGGAATCTTCTGCGAAAGGTCAGCTCTGATTCTGCAGCATTTCTAAAGAGGTCCTGCCAATGTAATTTAGTCCCCAAATCTATTTGATAACATATGTTGTTTTCCTTCACTTAAATTTCTCATGTAAAGGTCTGTATAGTTCAGAACAGGAATGTGAAACACGTTGGTTATTTCAATCACTGCTACAGATAAATAGTCTTACCTATAACTGGAATACTCCATTATTAATGAGTCAGACTTTGAGAAACAACCCTTCTAAAATGTAACTGCAGTGGAATGCTGCTCGAGCACAGCAGAGAACATTCTACTGAAGGACTTAAATTACAATAATATCTTAGTTTTTGGTATCATCTTTCAGGTTCCAGGAACTCATAATGGAAGTGATGAATGCAGAGGGCATGTTAAAATTGGAGGTAAACCACCTTAAACCTGCAAGCTACTCTAATCCTAGACCAAGGTACTGTGCAGGTGAATTTACAGGTTGAATATATAAAATGCTGAGGAATAGTCAGCCTGTATGAGTTCTGAATCTCTGCTTCCCTGTGCTTATGTATTTTATCTGCTTAAAGCATAGAAAAAAAATATGGGAGCGAGGATTAGAATACCATAAAATAAGTTCCTTAACAGTTCTCAATGTTTACCTGCAATGGCACTGCTTGAAGCCCAAATACAGAGCAGACCTTGACACCATTTTGGCTCCTCATGCAAAATACTCTTTCCACTGGGTTAGATGGTGGCAATGTGCCCTCTAATTCTCCACAACTACCTCACAGTTCCAGGTCATGTTGCAGAGGAAAAGCTATGCTGCTTTACGTCTCACAGGGAGAACATTGCTATTTGTGGTGATCCTCAAGCATGGGCAGCCATCCCTGGTAGCTGGGCTGGGACCTGGCTTCCCTGCTATTGGAAGGACCCTCCATGCCAGTGGCAGGCTTACCTGTCTGGCTTACCCAGCAGCCCTTGAGTATCTCAGAAGTGGCAGCACTGCACTGGAAGGGGCTTAGTGTCAGATGGAAGAAAGGGGCAAATAATTGACTGACAAAGATGATGCCTGTTCTACATTTTAGCACTCACTTTCCCCTTTTCTCACTTTTCTCCCTTTTCTGTGACACAGGTGCAAGAGGTCTAGAAATTGACTCACCTTCAGCTTTGGCTAAAAGAAAGTGGCAGGGGCCACTGTGTTTTGTGAGAAGCCCAAAGTTATCAGTGTCTGTCAAGCTCTGAGGATGCTCTGCCAGCATCTCTGGCAACAATCTTGTCAGAGCTTGGACAAGCAAGAGTGTTGTCCTTCTGACTGCTGGTGAGGTTTATCATTAAGCAAGTTGCTATAAGCTCTTCCACTTTGTCAAAATTAACCTATGCTGTATTACTAAAGATTTAGAACTTCCAGAATTTCCAGAATTGCTGTTCTGAACATAGAAAAAATAATAGAGTAATAAATTCACTTTTAGGTCTGTTTGCCCTTTACTAAATCTGGCCTCCAGTTATGAAAGACAGATCTATAAAGGGAGATAATAATACCTTGTATCTTCAAGTCCCAAACACCTATTAAATGGCTTCCAAAGCCAGATGTACAAAGAAAAAGTCAGTCTATAGAGGTCAGCTATTTTGAGAATTCTAGCCTTAGTAAATAAGGCTTGTTTTTCTTCCATTATTTGCTTTCTGAACTTGAGGTACCTGACTTAAATGATTTCATTTTCAACTTGCAACTTAAATTGAGTAAACAAATTTTATTCTTAATTAGCAAACCTACTTAACTCAGTTCCACAGAAAATAGTTTTGTCTTTTTGATTGTATAATCTGAGACATTTTTTTACAAGGAATCTATCCAGAACAATACATGTGCATTTTACCCTCTAGTAAAAGGAGTAAGCTATGGTATACTTACTGCACTACATGGTCCTTAAGGAGGATGTTAAACTACCCACATCTGAACTTGTTTATTGAAATATTCCCATTCCCACACAGACCAACTCCCATCAGTCAAAATAGGATTTGAGTCACTGGAACAGGTGTAGTCTCTGATACATGGTACTAAGTTTGCAATCTCTTCAGGATGTAGGAATCAGTGAATACATGCCAGCCAAAGGAAGTGGAATAAACTGTCATACTCTGCATCTAGAATCCAATATGATCAAAATTATGAGAAAATTTTAAGCATGGAAGAAAATTCCAGTAAATGTTTACAGAAGCTGAATGTCAAAGTTGAGGCAAAATGAGACTTTATATGACAAGAACGCTCAGTAATCCTGAAAAGCTCTTTTTTCAGGGAGACAAAGCTCTCCCTGACTTTACTCATTTCGGAAAGTCGCAATTAAATCATCAGGTCCATTTCCTAAGTATAGTACTATTAAATGATTGTAAGAGTTGTGGGTTCTAGTGTGCCACATTGAAACAACTTACTGAGATGCTTTAAGCATAGCCTGTGAGAGCATAATGCTATTTCTAAGAGTTTTCCATAGTGGAGGATCTCTCTATTTCTTACTTGACAGCATTTTTAAGGTCAGAACTTTAAGCTGTTACTGTTTAAAACACCTGCAACATTTTAGCAAGAAATCACAAAACTTTGTGTGGATTTAGAGGGCATTATTCCACTGGTATTACCATGCTATTAGTATTGATTCTTGCAGTGAATACTGACTGCTTTCCTTGTTTTCTTACATATCATAGCATTATTTTTGATATTTAACTATACTTTCATCATGCCACATTCTGGTTATCAAGCTGCAGTCTCTGAAGCACCTACCTTGTTTCTTAACTTTCATCTGGCAGCTGAAACAACACTAACTACTGCAACAGAGGCAGGATACAGGCAGCAGTGCCTGTGATTCAGAACCCCATGATCGACATTATCACCCTCCCCACCTCTGATACATACACTGAGAGGAGTACCATGGCAGTGACTGCAGGGGTGTCTAGGATTGACAGAGATCTCCACAAATGCTGCTCCAGTGGTATCTGGCTGGGGCAGACCTCTGGTTCGTTGCTCTGCCTGCCGGCATAAAATCAGCTTTGAATCATGATTAAAAAAATTCTTCTGTTGAGCCAAGTGTAGCTGTGCCTCGTTTCTGCTCATCTAATACTGACTGCCAGCAAAGCTTTATTTAACACCTGCAGTTAAACAGTTAAAATTATTTCTGTTATGCCGATCTTAATACAATTTTCATTAACTTACAGGTCTGGAGTCTTCACTTAACTTGTAAAATACTTCGAGGCAGTCTTTTTTGTTTGGGTGCTTTGGAAAGCAGATAATAATTTTGTAGGGTTGTAATTCAGGGAAAACTCAGACAGTTCAATGAAAAATTGGCCACAATCGGGTGTCAGTAGAATGTTTTAAAACAGCCTAAGGGAATGATCTAATATTAACTAGCTCTGAGAAATTACTATTTGGTGCTTATTGAAAACTGTAGACTAAAAAGGAAAACAAAGTAGAAATTACATAAAATTAAAAACTTAAAGCAATACCAGGATAGTCTTTTTGCACACAGGATTGCAATCAGGATGTGATTTTTATCTGACTTTCTCAATCTTTCATGAATTTAGGGGAACTTAAAATTAACCATTTTATAAAATTAACAGATGCACATGGGAGTCAAATAAAGAAACTTTTTCTTTGAATTTTCCCAAGGAGTTTTATGATGACTTTGCCACAGGCTGGAAGAGACACCTAGAACTAATTTGGCCCAAGCCTCCTGCTCAAAGCAGTGTCAGCTACATAGGGTTACTGAGGGCCATGAGCAGTAGAATTCTCAGTATCTCCAAGGATGGAGACTCCAGAACCTCTCAGTGCACCCGAGACATATCTAATACTCTACCTGCCTTACAGTAAAGAAGGAGTTTAAAAAAAATTTAAATCAAGTTTTCTTTGTATTTCAATTTTTACCTGCTGTCTCATCACTGTTTTTCACTGAGAGTAGTCAGACTGTGTCTTCTTTACATTATTCCATCAGGTATTTTTTATACATATCGATAATATTCTCCTCCCAGCCTTCTCTTCTCCAAGCTGAACAATCCCAGGTCTAGCAGCCTTGCCTTGCTATGTGGGATGCTATCTAATCATCTTTAAGGTAGTTGACCAGACCTGCTTTGGATGTCCCTTCCTCCTTTCTACTAAGGAGCCCACTGCAGGACCCAGAACTCCAGACACAGCCTCAATGGCCCTGAGTAGAAAGGAGGGATGAGTTCCGTCGACCTGGTGGGAACACTTCCCAAAGCAGCACAGAAGGCTGCTGGCCCCCTCTGCACAAGGCCACTGGCTCATGTTCACCCTGATGTTTACCAGAACCCCCAAGAGCCTCTTGTGCAAAGCTGCTGCCCCAGCATGCACAAGTGCAGAGGTTTATTCCTCCTTAGATTTTGGACTTTGCAACACCAGTCAGAAAAACAGAGAAATATCACTTTCAGAGCTATGCTCACACAGATGTACATTGCTATGCACCCCGGAGCTCCTCACACAGTTTTGTTTAATGCAAAAAAAAAAAAAAGCCACTGCCAACATATATATCAGACTGTCACAAAGATACTGCCAGTTCTGGTCTCAGTGTGCCAAGTGGACACATTATGTAAGCATATCAAGTGCTTGAGAACATGTAAGGACATTTACAAAAGTGTGTGCACAGTTGTGCAGACCTGTATCTTAAAATACAGTTCTGAGTTATCTTTCTGTTGACATCCCAGACTCAGTGGACTCCACATATAAAACCAGCTCCTTGTCTGATGAATTCTAACAGATCACCACTCTATCATTCCATAAAGCAGACTCCCTTCCATAACAGAGATCTGGATCTCTTCCCTCCCCGGTCATCTTCTTACTGTTACAAATGTTTTTCCTTTCTTTTTCTTCGGAAAAAATCATGCTGACTCATTTTCTTCAGTTTTGACCATGACAACTAATACTACAAGGACACACAGTGTAAATATTTTGAGGCTACATTATACAGCAGAAAATGTGATGAAAGGACCAAACCTTACTCCCATTTTTCAGAAGA
The DNA here is from genome assembly GCA_013398995.1 of Alaudala cheleensis. Classification (NCBI taxonomy): domain Eukaryota; kingdom Metazoa; phylum Chordata; class Aves; order Passeriformes; family Alaudidae; genus Alaudala; species Alaudala cheleensis. The sequence goes on from VWYE01015083.1 coordinate 82,398, forward strand.
CAGCTCATTAAAAATCAGTATGCAAGCAGGAATTGACCTGAAGTCGTGATAAAACCAACACTGAAAGGAGGGTTTACTTTGGTATGCATTCCTAAAAGAACATTAACATTAGGGTATTTCAATTTATTTTTATTTCTAATCATTGTTCCTCCTTGCTAAAATCTCACTATTTCTACAAGAAAAAGATATCAGAGCTAGTAAAGAAGAGGATGTAGTATCTATGAGGCCCTATAAGTTGGAGACTTAATTTGAAGTTTCCTTTTTCAGTTTCCTTTTTTTAGTAAATACATTTTTAAATACATCACAGCGTAAAGATGTCCTTATTCAATCTCGGCATTTTTTTAGATTTTAATATTTACAGAAATCACATTCGTCACATACAGATTGTTCAGATGCAGCCTTTGCTTACTGAGTGCCAGGTAGTAGCAATCATGCAAGACAAGGCATTGTTCCATGCACAACCTTGATTATTTTTTAATAATCTTTGCTACCAGCAGCTATCAGGTTTGAACTAGATGGGGTGATAACCAGTGTGGACTTTATAAGGTTTTATGCTGCCTTGCTACCTCATCTTTTTTCAGCATCTCCTTTGTCTTTCTCTCTCTCAGTTTTCAAAACATAAGCATGACTTTTACTTCCTCTGCTTCCACAGCTGAATCTGCTTTTCCCAGCATATCAGTGTAACCTTTTTCTACAAGTACACTTGCAGCTTTCTCTTCTTGTTCACATTACTTCACTGCCCTACTCTGATGTCTGCCTAATATTCCAGAACCAAAATACCCATGACCAACGTATTTTTTGTCCTCATGACTTCTATCCTGCTCAGTTTCTAATGCATTATCTCCACCTCACCATTTCTTTCCCTTCTCACGATTTCCAGATTTTTTCCCAGCGCTCCCTTTCCCAGCACTTTCCTCTTTGTTACCTTGCTTAGTCTTGTAGGACAAGTGAATTAGGAAAGGAAATAGGTGCCTCTTTTATTTGTCCAAGTCAGGTGTGTATTTAGGAGTCTCAAATGCACTAGTGCCAACAGGAGTTCGACTAGGTGATCTCTAGATGATCGCCAGAGGTCCTTCTAACCCTAACAAAATTCTATGGTTCTGCGAAATCCCAATATATTCAAAGAGGAACAGCATAACATTAAGATGTCTGCGAATGTTCCAAGGAAAACACAGCACAAACAAGATAAGCAAGCTTAGTATTCTCTTAGACAGTGACACCAGCTTCGCAAAAGGAAGAGTGCCCTGCATCACCTCAGGTAGATCACTTAGAGACTAACTGAACATGACTGATAACTGTAATTAATAGAATGCTGTTCCCTCGTGAAAAGTTATAGTCTGGTAACATAAACAGCTTCTTGCTATTACCCTTTCTAAGTGGGAAAGCAACACATTTTCCTTAATAAGTTTTGGAAGACAGAACTTGTCCTGTTACCCAGTGCAGTGCTGTGCATTTTGAACTAAAGCAGTGAACTAAATAACACTTCATTCCACATGCTGACTAACAGTGGTTTCTGAGCAACACACTACCCTCCTGACTATTTAATACTGAGGATGATTTAATGCATTCCTGTCCCTAAGCATTTTTCTTCCTGATACTTTTTCTTTCTATCCAATTAGACTCCTCTTCCAGATCCTATTTCATATGCATTACATCAGTCTTTTTGCTGAAGACTAAATCTCTGAGACTATTTATTACTCCTCTCCTATTTCTTTTCTTGCTGTATCTTCATTTCCCACCTTTTCTCACAAACACACCAAAAAAGTTAATGTCTCATATGGCTTTCCCCAGCAACAGGAGGGTGGGGATGTGAAGCACATCTTGTAAAATGTTTGTCAAACCAAACAAGTAATTTCCAGAGAGTTTCTAACACCTACCAGTTGTTATGGATATCACAGTATTATCAGAGTTATTTAAAACAACTTTAGATTAGCCAAATGTCAATCTCGCAGCAACTGCACAACCTTCAGGACATCTTTCTGTATATGACAGACTTTCAGCTGCAAAATGATTGCTTAAAAAACCAGTGTACTTTCTAAAAGAGCTTGTATCAATGGTTTTCTTTACAGGGGAAATATATTTAAAAGTCACAAAGTAGGCCTAGCTATTCAAGTGTATTATTGTGGTTTATATAAGTTTTTCTTTTCAGTCTGAAAGCACACAAGATAAATTTCGCTACTGTTTGTTTTCATATTTTTCAATGTACTGGTTAAAAAGAACTATGTCTATTAATTGCTGGGTTTTTTTAAAGTTCCCACCAACTTTAATATTTTAAAAGCATGTATTTTGTTTGAGGAACAAATCAGAGGTCACAAAACCAACTTAGGTGACTGCACAAAGTCTTACTTGAAAATGGTGACAATTCTACAAAAACATCCAACCAGTATCTTCTTCTGTTTGGTTTGTTAGTTTGGTGTCCCCTTATATATCAAGCATATAACAGATTTCTTTTATATATTAAAGTGTTGGAAGAAATTCCATGGGGATTAGGCAGAGCTACAAAAAAAGAAGGTGTTTTTTTTCCTAGTGGTGCACAATGGGTTATGGTAGATAAGACAGATGCAGAAAGTTCTGACAAAGTGTAATCAGAAAGACATAACTCAGGGGGCACATGTATAAATATAAATGCCCCAGCCACCATACTGTGAAGAACCCACATGGAATTAGCAGCACGAATTCCCAGTTTTTAGGAAACAGCTATTTATGCTGGTTGATCTTGCACTGAGGCATAGTCTCAAGTATGTGATAATACATTCTGTCACCATGGAAAGGAATGTACATAATGTAATACTAAAGAATAAATTAAAACATATGCTGGTAAAGCTTTCATTCTTATTTCAACACAAATAAGGATTTAAAAACATACGGAAGGTAAACAAAAGTTATCAGACTAGTATTTGTATTCCCCTCGCTCAATTTTCACCTAATTCTGGTTTAATTTTGTTGAAGCTCTAGTTGAGCTGAGCTACTTGTCTCTTAACTATTCAATTAGGTATACTCAATGAAAGACTGGGCAGAAAGCTATTGCTGTTTAACCCTTGAAGGACATGGCTTCCCCCTTGATCTACAGCAATATGTAGTAAAATCCTGTTTGTCTTATATAAAAGCATCCAGTGAAATCAGAAGATATGTTCTTGGTAAGGGGACCAGGATTTGATCCAAAATTGTACTATCATAAGGACATGGACATTCTGCAAAATTTGTGGTCATCCGCCTCTACGCCTAAAACAGAAAAACAAATCTATGCTTTTCCTGAAAGTTTCCATTATGTAGTATTTAACAATAATTTGCACATGAATTCGGCTTTAATTAAACATAAGTTGCCTCCTACCCAGAAATTGCTGCTAGTTTCTGATGAGCCTGATAGGCCATCTCACATCCCCGGGTCCGAGTTTTGTGCAATTCTGCATGCAGCGAAGGACAGGTGAGTGAGACATCCCCAATAGAAATCACCAGCTCCCGATAGAGAGCCACCTGGGTGTTGAACTCCTGGACAAGCTGAAAAACAAAAACAATTTACATACATGAGAATTGTTATCTACATTGGTAAAAAAAAACCAGTGTTTTTAAAACATGCCCAATCTAAGGCTTGTTCCTGCTGCTCACAATTTCATAGCACACAGGATCAAGAGCACACAATTCAGTAAATTACTAAAGCCCCCATGGCAGCTGCTTCTTCTGTGAGCTATAAATGTTCATCTGTAGGAAAGTAGTGTTTCTGCTTTCAATATCTGAATGTGTTTGAGTTATTAGTATTAAATATTAAGCAGACAAAAAACCATCTGTTTTACTAGTAGCATGAGGTTATTTTTTGCTATCATGAAAGGCGAAAATATCCTCAGAAATTATTGCCTTTGCTCCTCCTGCTTCCTGATTAACAGCATGTTCAGGGACTGGAATGTAGCATTTGCTTTTAAATTGGCAATTTTGCTAATTTATTTTGTAATGATTTCTGTTCTGTCACTTTCCTTAAACCCAGATCTCTGACTTAAAACTCATCTGCTGTTACCGGCTGAGAAGATGTACCAGATAGGCACATTCCTGTTAACATTCCAGAAAGCACCTTTTCTAAAGTGCATGTGGGAAAAAGAAACAAATGAGTAAATAAACACTACAACCTGTACAGAAATCCAATATCTAGCAGATACATACAGATGTTATTGGATAAATTGGTAATTTCAGAGGGATGGAAAGATCATATTATTTAGTTCCACTGATCACAAACATGGAATTATATTTTAAGGAAATGAAGCATTTGCTGTCTTCTGAAAGAATGCACATAAGACCATTTGCTCCACATGGTAGCGGGGGTGGAAGGATTGGAGTAATAGAACAGAATATTTATTTATCTGTGTTTTGACCTCAATTTCCAAACTACATAAAAACAGACAAGAGTAATTGCTCATAATTCTGCAGTCATCATTGCCACCAGAACTTCAACACACTCCAACACAAAAACACACTAAGAACCTGAGTCTATCAGAGCTGCTAATTTTTAAAGTCAAGCCTTCAAATTCTCCTGCTCAGGAAATAAACGAGTCTCTTCTGCAGTATTACATTCATACCCTTCATGCATCCTACTGCAATTAACTGTACAGCTGAGAACTGGCATTAAAAATAGTTTTGGCCATACTTTCTTAAATTTCATTTTAAGAATAGCAAATAGGTTCCTCTGCTTCAGGAGCAGCAAGTCAATCCAAGTGCATTTCAGTACATCTGCACCCTCCCACACCCAGATCCCAAACAAACCCAAAAGCACACACCAAACAAAGCCCTAGGCACAATATTTGCTAAACAAGTCTTCAACTCTTATCATTCTGTACCTCAAGAGAATGCATAAAACAGTGGAGAGGAAAAATACTGTACTATGTTGTGTCATAGTGATTATTCTGCATTAGGAATAAAAGTGTCGCATCCTGCAAGTGGTAACTGGTTGCACCAGATGCATTTTGCCAATTCTCACCCGACATCCCTTGTTTAAACAGTCTCATCCAGCCACCTTAGCACTGCCCAGGAAAACAAAACCACACATATGTTGCTAAATCAAAACTGAGAACAAGAAAAAAAACCACACTGATTTTACCTCCTGAATCCTACCGCAACTTGACAAACCTATAAAACATTTTATTTCTGATCAGTTAATTCTAAAAACTTATCTGTAACTAACCACATTATGCAGTTGGGAATGAGAAAAAAGGCAGAACCCAGTAAGATCCACTTGTTGGGTATATTTATAGAGCTACTGTGGCAGCTTTTGTTGCTCTATGCACTGGGAATTGCTCCCAGTCTTGAAGCATCAGAGTGGATAATCTGCCAGCGCATATTTCAGCACCAGAGAAAAAAAATTGCCAGAATCCAGCAGAATAGAAGTAGCAGCTCCATTTTCAATGCTACTGGACAAAGCTTTGGCCAGGTACAGATTTGTCAAGAAAAGTAACAGCAACTTAATTTTTTTTTCTACATTTGCCACTAGCTAGAGGGGCAATTTTGTGGCCCAGTGTCAGGCTGACTGTAGCTCAGGGAGCCTGAAAGGGGGCATATGCTGCTGATTTGAAGTAAAGTGCCAGGATGCAAGCACTTTGAACATGAGTGGGGAAAAATCTCATACCAAAATGTGACCATCCATAAAGAACACAGATGCGGGTGTTTCACCTGAGGTTTTGCAACTGCAACCAGCTGCTCCGGGGAAGACTGGTAACAGGTGCCATATAGACCAGGGACAGAATTTCAGGGCGTCAAATTCTGTGTCTTGATTTAGAAGGATATTAGGGCAAGCATGTGGTTGCTGCACAAGACAGCAAGTAGACGGTGCAGTAATTCATTGGAGGTAACTATTTACCCATTTAGGCTTCAGTGAACCCAAGTCTGGGTACAGATTTGGACAGATCTATCAAAAAGCAACTCCATCTGCTTTGCGGTGCGTGTACTGGGGCGAGGACTCCCGCAGGACTGTCCAGACGCCCGGTTCCACTCCCTGTCCCGCAGCTCCCGCAGGTCTCTTCTTTCCTCCCGGCTCCCGCTTTGGAAGCGCGGCGAGTTGGGGTGCAGGGCAGCACCTCGGCGGAGACTGCGGGTTTAAAAACAGTGCAACTGCACGTGATGGGAATAGTCAAGGTGGCGGGAGGAGAGGCACCGCTGCCTGCGCCGGGAGAGCTCGGAAAAGGTAAAAAACTACGGCAAGCCCGCCCGGGGTACCCACCATCTTACAGTCGTCCAGGGTTCTCTGGGTCTGGTAGGCGCTATCGGAGCCGCTGCCCCGGCGTTCGCTGTCGCGGCCGTGCGGCGAGGTCCTGCTGCCCTGGAAGATGGAGGCGGCGGAGCGGGGGCGCTTCCTGCGCCCGCTCGGTGCAGCGCTCATGCACACGCATCCGCCGCGCGGAGCCGCCCGCGGGCGCGGGCAGCGCCTTCCCCGCCGCCGCCGCCGCCCCGGGCACGGGTGCNGAGCCCCGCCGGGCCGGGGAGCCGCCGCCCTGCTGGGAACCGCCCCGGCGCGCCCCTGGACCGTAGGGCACCGCCCGCCCCGCTTTTGCCGAAGCTGGTACCGGTCTTCAAGAGGCGTGCTGAACCATCGCTTTTCTTTTTAAAAAAGACTTGGTTCCCTGCTCAAATTTTATTAAATGTAGTCAAATATTAGAGAGTGTCCCAACGAGGGACACGATGATGGTGGAGGATCTGGAGAGGAAGCTTTCTGAGGAGCAGCTGAGGTCACTGGTTTGTTTAGCCTGGAGAAGAGACTAAGGGGGAGACCTCATTCCCCTCGTGAGGGCAAGCAAAGGGGCAAGTGCCAATTCCGTCACTCTCACAGCCAGTTCCAGGACTTGAGGAAATGGCATGAATTTGGGGAGGTTTAGGTTGGATATCAGAAAATTTGTCACCCAGGGGGTAGTGAGCACCGGAACAAGCTTGGCAGGGAAGTGTCACAGCACCAAGCCTGAAGAGTTCAAGAAGTGTTTGGACAACACTCCCATTCATGTGGTGGCATTCTTTCATTGTCCTGCACAGGGCCAGGAGCAGATTCAGTGGTCCTGATAGGTCCCTTTTAACTCAGCATATTCTATGGTGCTGTGACTTACTTTCTATCTCTAAAAACTTCATATTTTGGGTCGCTAACAAAATGTTTGGTATGTGTGATGTGACAGGATTGTATTTGTTAATTGTAGGAAAGATTAAATAATAGTTGAGTGGAGAAACGCCTCTGTGCACCAGCACCACAATGCAGTTGCAGTTTACCAGGCTGATGTTCACAGCCTTCCCAGGCCATGGGTGCCAGCCCCTCCAATGCAGAGAGCTGTGCCCGTTCTGTGTCTGTAGCTCCTTTCCTGGGGGCTCGTGGGGACTGCCCCAGCACAAGCTATGGACTGAGCTGGCATCAGCTTCTGCTGGTCCTGTTCCTCTCTGTACCCAGGGAGCTATGGCTGTTTAGCTTGCTTCTGGTAGAATTGTATTTATTCAGGCCGCTGAATAAGAGCTTTTTTGTGTTTCAGTAATGTTCTTGAATCCAAAGCAACATCAAACATATCACACAGAGTAACCTAGTCTTGCCAGGGAGCTTGAATATGCCATCAGTGACTTGACAGCTTGAGGAACTCTTTGCAGGCTGTGCTGAATATTACTGTTACACAGACAATCTGACATTCATTTTAATCTGGACTTGGCCTATGAATCTACTTTGAAACACTTTTCTAGACTTTTCCTGCTATTTTCACAAAAATGTAAGCTACTGGGCTTGTGGTTGTATGGATGGATTTGCGGCACTTGCAAGCACTGTCATCACATTAGTTAAAACTAAAATGACCTTGTAATTGCATCGTTACCTTTGTAAACATACTGCTAGATTTTCATCATTCAATGCAGAAAAACTTGCAGTTTTCTAGTCCTATTTTAAGGACATAATTTATATCTTTTAGCAAGTTAAATTATTTTATAGGAAATAAATGCAAAGATTATACTGTGAGCCAGGACATTATACTGTTACAATATAGAGAAAAGACATTTCCTAATGACAAGAAAAATATTTTTAATACTGGTGGAAAGCAAAATGAACACATCCTGTCCTCATATCTATATAGGTAAGAAAAAATATATTTGTAAAGGGAAATTAAGCATAACACTATGCCATACCACTGCTAGTGTTTTATTTGTTACTTAGGGATAATTTTAGTCAAATGTTGTATTCTTTTTTCAGACAATTTCTAGTCATATTAAGAGCTATTGCAATAGCAGTAATGAAATAATGCTAATACTAAACCAACAACAATAACAATAAATCTATTAAAGAGAGCAGTATCTTTGCTTTTACGTTACCTGTCTTGGCTGAAGCTCTGGTCCCTTGAAATCAGCACCAGAATCCCACTGGCTTTTAGAAAGATCATAATTTAGTTCCTGGTGATAAATCTGCCCTATATAAAGCTGAGTCACCGCGGAATTTTGTCCATCAGCCAGCATCTGGAGCGGTTTTGAACTTCTAGTGATGTATTTCACTTCACATGGTATATTCACTATGTCCACATTTGGAAGTGGATATGGTGATTCTTTCTGTAATTTGTAAGACTCCATGTATTCATAATTGTTTTGGCTGACCTCTGAAATTGTAATGGAATTTGATGGCACTTAATCAGCATACCCGAGGGCTATGTTGGAGAAACATGCGAGTGACAGATACCTGGAGTGACAGGTATCAGGTCAGTCTAGGATCCTTAAGAAGCAGTGATTTTTGTACATATAAGGAATGGGGATGGGGGAAGAGCTCCAAGCTAAGCTACCAAAGGCTGTTGCAGGGTAGTCAGTAGAAGCAACAAGACAAGTTTGAAAATATGTATCACCAGGAAACAAAATGCTCTCTCTTGAAAGTAGAAAAAACTTGTTGCAAACTTTCCTGAAGAGAGAGACATGATTCTTTGTTGTCTGAACTAGTGTTTCTGTCAACTTTTCCTTACTCTAGCTTCATCTCCTGATATTCAATGGATTGCAGGAGGCAGAGGCTTGTTGCTCCCTCCCATGGCATCCTCTCAAGGCCACAGGCAGGTGACCTTGAGGTAAGTTCAGAAAGTACATGGTCCATTACAATCAAATTCTTTGCAGCTCTGTAACTCATAATGAACCCAAAGTATATATGTGGGCTTTCTTCTGCCTAGCCTGTATGGTAATTCCAAAATGCCAACTGAGATGAACTTAAAAAAAATAACTTCTGAGTTTCTCTTGTTCCATTTTCTTGTAATCTTTGTCTGATCTATTTAAACTTCTTGTTGTTGACTTCTGATGATATCTCTCAAGGGTGTGTAGAATGTAATGGACTAAATAAGTTATGAGACTGACTTTCTGAGAAATCCTTGAGATGTCCTTGTGGGGGAAAAAAAGGGAAAGAGATATGTAAAGTTTAGGGTGAATAAAGGCCATTTCTCTAGACACAGATATATAGAGAGAGGAGGAAACCAAGAAGCAGGTACTGAAGAAAAAAAGGAAATTATTTCTGTGTGGTCTTCTTGAGACAGAAAACGGAACTATAAATTTAAAAGTTAAATTGAAAATGAAAACAAAAAAATATAGACTTCCACATTTCTATAAAATACATATTTTTAAAGAAATTGAAGTGACTGTCTTTCTCAGTAAGTACGGTACTTTTTAACAGAGCACAGATTTATACCCTGAAAATGAGGGGTGAGATCAGTGTCTGGAGAGAAAGTACTTGATTTTTGTACCAGGCTTCCTGTGAAGGAAAACTGTTTAGCTATCATGAATAACAATGTAATAATGCATTTGAAAACCACAGCTTTAATGGCCATTTCTTTATCATAAATCATTTCATAAGACTGGGAAGTTAGGGTAAGGAGTGTCACAAGAGGGACTATTCCATACTGATTCCATAGAGTCTATTATGTATCCAAAGTATCAGTCTTCCTAACTTCAGAGATCTTCCAGCGGAGACAGCTCCCAGCATTCTTCCTCTTCCGCCTGTGCTCAGTGCAACTCTTACCAAGTCAAATTACATTGTAGCAAAGATTACATACATTAGTGTATTTTCAGTGGGTACCAGTCTAATACCAAGATATAGAAAAATACAATACTCAGTTGTGGTGGCTAACAGCTGGGGGTCTCACAGTTATAAATAATCCTAATTATAATTTTATAACTGAAATGTGACTAATTATATAACTCAATCAGTCTATGCCATTAGGGAGCAGGTCTAGGCCCTAGGGGACACAGACAGCTATTGGCCAGTTAGCCAGGTGGCAACTAATTCAGCCAAATTATATAACTCAATCAGTCTATGCCATTAGGGAGCAGGTCTAGGCCCTAGGGGACACAGACAGCTATTGGCCAGTTAGCCAGGTGGCAACTAATTCAGCCAATCAGGACTTCCTGCACTGACTTTCAGAGCTATATAAAGAGAACAGTACTCAACAAAAGTTGGCTGTTGTTGCATGAACCTCGGCATGTTCTGTTGCATGCCTGTCTCCGAAACTGCAACAAGTGGTGACCTTCCAATGTGACTCAACAGCTGCCATGGGTAGAGCTGGGAGACAGGGCAGTGGGGATAGCTGCCTGCAGCCTATAGAGGTGCAGAGGGTGGTGTGGAGGGCTGTGGTAGTCCTGGTGGAGCAGCAAGTATAGGTGTGAGCAGTTTGGAGAGATGTGGAGAGAGGTGGGGAAAGCCATGTTGGTCCAGACCCTTTGTAAATAGAAGACACCACCAGGAAACATGGAAGTATGGGCTTTGGTGGAAGAAAACCCTGTAATAAAGGTATGGACCCTCTTTTCAAGGAAGCAGGATAAAATATGACAAGTGGGCTTTGCTAGCCTTGTTAAATGTGGTCCAAGAAACATGGGTTGGACATGACTGAAGGAGCTGCCCTTGACTTAAGAGCATGGAAGCAGGCTGACAGATTTATAAGTGAGGCAGCCTCCACAGGCAATGAGACTGCCGTTAATGTCATAAAGCCCTGGAGACTCATTGTAGACTTACTGAGGCAGTTAAAGGCCAAGCATGACGTGAAGACAGCAGTGGGGATGATGCAGGCACCACCTACCAAATGTGCAGCTAGGACAGGGCACTGGGAGGGGCAGTGGGTGGTGTGGACACTGCACGGGGTGCATGGAAGAGGAGGATGGGTGAGGCAGCCGTGCAAAGCCACGCTGCCTCCCTGTGCCAGGATACCTCGCCAGCGGAGCATCCTGCAGTCACGGGAAGTCGTGCTGCTGCCCCATGCTGGGACGCCTTGCCAGCAGAGCATCCTACAGCCTTGTGAAGCCACACTGCCACCCCGTGCCAGAACACCTTATCAGGGGAGCAGCCTGCAGCTAAGACAAACCTCTGTGATGCCACATCTAGCTGCTGTAAAGCCACATCAAGCCATAGAGCTGTGCCATGATGCTGTGTCAGGCAAGTGCTCTGCAATCACACCAGACCATGATGGTCCTGCAGCTGCACTGCAGTGGTGTGTGGCAGAAGCGGAGTGCCCTGCGGCTGCACCAAGCACGCAAGCTGAAATGCCCCTTGCCACCATGGATGAGCTTGGACTGCCTCTTGCTGGGGCTGATTGGCTTTGCTCCAAAATGCTGCCTATGACTCAGCCTCTGTTGGGCACACCCACTCACCTCTGTGATTCATGGGCGTGCCCTGATGATACATCACCGTGGATACCCAGATGCCATTCCTGGAAATAGTTGCAGGATGGAGGTTCCCCAAGTTGCAGCACTGTGAGCGTTGCCACTGCTGCTGCCAGAGCTGGAACAGCCCCTGGGACAAATACCGGTAAGGCCCTTGAAAGACACCTATGAAGGGAATCTGAGTCATCATTCTCCTGCTGAACCCTGAGAGAACACCACCACGGCTGCACTGTTGACAGCTACACCTGATATGGTCAGCATCTGGCAACAGGCAAAGTGAGTGGCTGTTGTGAGAGGGGATTGCAAGGGAGCAAACAAAATTGATATGCTCATGTCTGGTGGGCTGGAGTGATTGAAGTATACCCAGTGCTAAGAGGCAGTGGAGTTGTACCTTCCACTGGCCAGTGCTTTCTGAACTACAACAGCTTGTGACAAAGCATGGACTGAGGTCTCCTGCAGTTGCCATCATCTTATGATTTTTAGCTACTGAAGAAATAACACCCATTGATATTAAGCAGTTAGCAAAATTGATCTATATGCCAGTTCAATATATGGTTTTTGAGTCAGGCTCCCAACCACCTGTGGATTTAAAAGACTGCTTTTTTTACTATCCCATTACACCCTGAAGATAACCAAAAGTTTGTTTTCATCGTGCCATCTATTAATAATGCTGCACCAGCCAAGTGTTAGCAATGGAAAGTTTTACCACAAGGAATGAAAAACAGTCCCATGATTTGTCAACAGATAATTGCACAGGCACTTTCATCAGTAAAAGAACAATTTCCAGGGGTGTGCTGCTATCACTAAATGGATGATATCTTGATAGCAACCCCAACCAAAAAAGACCTTTCACAGAATTAGCCAAGCCAACAGCACAGCCTTGCAAAGTGCTTTGCAAAATTTCTTGGGACAAATTACCCATGCTATACCATTATTATACTATACTATAACTAAAGCCATAACTTAGTGCAGTTGAGTGGGACCACTGCACTATCCCTAAAATCTCTGAGTAGTCGCACATCCTTGAAAGATGCTACAGTGTTTACTGATGGTTCTAGGAAAACGGGAAAAGCCATATCATGGAAAGAGGAAAGTGAATGGCAAATACTGGAAGGTTGTGAGATCATCTCAGTTGGTAGATCTACATACTGTAGCTATGGCTTTTTAATGTTTTCCCCATATTCCTTTAAATGTGGTGACTGACTCTGCATATGTTACAGATATTACAAAGAGATCAGACCAAGCTCTAATGAGAGGAATTGACAATGAATCATTATTTAACCTATTAAAAACTTTGTGACATATCATCCAGGCCAGAACTTGCCCTTGTTACATCTTTTTATATAGAAGTCACACAAATTTACCAGGTTTCATTGCAGAGGGCAATGCTCAAGCAGATTGGCTTGCTAGCCCTGCTTGGACAGCACCACAGCCAGATATGCTTGCACAAGCAAAAGCATCACATGCCTTCTTCCATCAAGGTATATGAGCCATACAGCAACAATTCCTGCTGTCAAACACAAAAGCTCGTAATAAAGTTAACACCTGTGCTGACTGCTAAGGCCATACTGCACTGCTGCACATGGGAGTTAATCCTTGTGATCTGAAAGATTTACAAATCTGGCAAACAGATGTCACACACATTGCTGAATTTGGATGTCTAAAATATGTGCGTGTCTTAATTGATGCCTTCTCATCAGTTATACTGGCTTCAGTACACAGAGGGGAAAGGAGTTAGGATACCATCACTCTTTGGCGATCAGGCTTTGCTGCTTTAGGTATTCCCCGTACTATCGAAACAGACAATGACCCTGCATACATTACACAAAACGCTAGACAATTCCTACAGCTCTGGGGTGTGTTACATCACACTGGTATTCCCCACTCAGCAACAGGACAGACCATTGTGGAATGTGCACATGGCACTTTAAAATGTATTCTTGATAAACAGAAGGGGGGAATGTGTGGTGAGACCCCACAGAATAGAGTGCCTAAAGCTGTATGTCCCTGAACCACTTGACAGTACTAGAAAATTCCCAGAATCTGGTAATTTTAAATCACTTTTTATCATTGCAATCATCTAGTAATGCCCAGTCACCTGAACCCCGGGTATGAGGTATTAGCACTAATAAATGGGAAGGTCTATGGGATCTTCTTACATGGGGATGTGGGTATGTTTGTGTTTCTATGGATGCTGGAACATGGAGGATACCTGCCAGTTGTGTACACCCTTCTCTATGTCCCACTCAGCACTAGAAGCAACAACTTCCTGATGGCACCGCAGCAGACATCATGGAGCAGTGATTTAAACAACTTGCACACCTGCTACATTGAGATCTGGGACTTTTGAGGTGACAATTTATTCAAGGATTTTTATCTATTTAAGTATATGAAGATTTTATATATTTAAAGATACAAGGACTTAAGGATTTTATCTGTTTAAGGACATGAATCACAAACCTGAACTAAGACAAATTGTTTCTCCTGTTAGTTGGTTTTCTTAGGGTTCTAAGGTTGAATTGTCTGTAGAGTTAAGTTGTAAAATTCTAAGTAATGAGCCTGTGGCATGCCATTTGGAGAATTTGTATTGCTGGTAATCTGATTTGACAGTTCCTGGTTATGAATATTACATCTCCAATGATACATAGGATATATCACTGGCTGGGAGGGGCTAGGTTTGTCCAGTTGGGTGGAAAGCCTCATTTGATGTAGGCTTTTTATTTGCGTCATCATTATTGTTCCACACATTGTACTATGCTTGTCATCCTGTCTGCAAGAGCCCTGAAGAGGATGACAGACACTGCCTTTGTATTTAAAAAAGGGGGAATTGTGGTGGTTGACAGCTGGCCTGGAGCCCTCACAGTTATAAATAATCCTTATTATAATTTTATAACTGAAATGTGACTGATTCTGTAATTACCTTGCTTATATAACTCAATCAGTCTGGGCCATTAGGGAGCAGGTCTAGGCTGTAGGGGGCCCAAGTTGCTATTGGCCAGTTAGCTAGGTGGCACCTAATTCAGCCAATCAGGACTTTCAAAACTGTATAAGGAGAACAATACTCAATAGAAGTTGGCTGTTGTCACATGAACTTGGTGTGTTCTGCTGCGTGCCTGTCTCCGAAAGTGCGACATTCCGTTTCTTTAGAAGTCAGGTTTTTTTCACCACAGGTACACTTTGGATCTAAAACCAATTTACATAGATACCCTTCAAATCAAAGAACTTATCTGTGCTGAGAAATTTATAGTCTGTCAATTCCACAAACACAGGCAGTCTATCAGTTAAACTTTTGAAGAGGCCAGAAACACTTTCCTAAGTTCTGCTGTCTTAGAAGTCTCAATAACTTCCAAGTTCACTTAGGAAGCTAATGTCCATGCAGTGTATTAGCAGCAGAGATGCTGAGGAAAAGGCTTACTTTGCTTGCTGTCAAGTTTTTAAATTATTACAAAAAATATAATCACTAGGGAGACTGTAGCTGTCAGCCCAGTACAGGCATGTTGCTCTTGGTTAGGAATGCATGAAACAGCATGCTTAAGCCAGCAAAAATGTAAAAATGGCTAAGTCTGCTTTACATGCCTTCTCTGTAAGTGTTGCAAAAGATTGTTCATGCCTTGAGGATTCTAGAAATTATTATGCTAAGATATTAGCACCTAATAACTATTGCATTTTTGAACCAGAGAATAAAAGAAATTTAAAATCAGATAATCCAGGTTATGTTCCCACCTTCTCCGGTTCTTTACCACATATATTTACATATGTAATTCCAATATGAACTTACACAGAAATATCTTTGGGAGCACTTAGGAAGCTAGCCAACTAAATTTTTCAGATTTATCTGGATTTGCTCAACACAATATAGGATTTAATGACAAGGAAATCTAAGAAAATGGTCCATAGAACCAGATATCTTTTGCTTTCACCTTTATATTGTTTTTAAAACACAGTATCATTACTATCATAGTGTTAAAGCCATCAGCACTTCTGTTATTAAGAGGGGGGGAAAAGTCTTCTTTAAAAATCCAAGCATTAGCAGAGAAAATCTTAAAACTGCAGAAATGAAGAATTATTTCTGAAATAACATGGTTAAGATGAGTTTCTCATTATCAAAGTATGAAAGCAAATTATTTACTTTTAGCTCTAGTGCAGTCAATGCAATAGAGAATGACTATAAATAGTGTAGACAGTGCAGTAAATTAATACAATTTTCCCTTAATATTACCTATTTTTTTATTATCATAGAAAATGCTAAAGCCACCCAAGAAATGGAAGATAAAAGACACCACTAATAAATCTTCCTGTAAAAGTCTGAAAAAAAGCCAAGAAAAAACATCTTTAGTGTCATAAAACACAAAGCCCAAAATTATTAAAAATATGTATAAGATGTAACTATTAAAAGCTAAGTTTATTATATTATTAAAATTCCTTATGAGTCACAACTCTCATGACAAATTTAATAAAAGACTGCAGAATAAAATATTTGAATAAAGTCTCACAATGAATCTGTACATTATTAATTGACTGGTGAAGATTAAACTAAAAGATTGCTATTATTAAAGAAGAATAGGAAGGCCTATGAAAATGAAAACACCATGGATTTGTGAGGAGCTGTTAGAATGAGGACTAAGAGAATATCCAAAAGGATTTTTAAGTAATTAAAGTCTTGAGATGTATCAGTGCTCTACTACTTGGAAAATGCAATGTTTGGCAAATAGTGTTTTAGGGAGTGGGTAATGGATGCATAAGAGAAATATGTGGGGTTTGTATAAGGTACATTAATTTATGCATTCAGGGAACATATTCAATTCCAGAAACCAAGTATGGTCTTCTGAGAATCTGAGAGTAATGCATAAATACCAAGCCCAAGTACTCTTCATCTTGCTTATATCAACAGGAAAAAAGCCTGGATCAGTACAGAGACCCTCTACTACATCTTCAGAAACATTCTGAACAGTCCTATACTTTAAAGAAGTGGAAGGGATGGCAAAATTTGTGCTCATTGTCATGTCCATAGCTGTTTTGTTGTGGCTACTAGAAATAAAAGGTCTATGCTAAATCTCTGGTTTATTCAGTATAAGAAATGGTTTTGCCACTGTTTGTACTGCCTCCTGGTCATGCAGTCCCAGTGCTCAGGAATGGAATAGCACACAGCATAAACTATGCCAACAAGAGGAATCTTGCTGCTAGGCTACATTTTTACATTTTTAAAATAAAGAGTATTTTTATAAAACTTTGACTGTTCTCTTTGAAGATTTTTAAAAGCAAAAGTCAAATAACATTTAAAAAAGGATTAATATTTTCAGATAACAAAGGCAAGTGAAGAGTGGTTAAATTTTGCTACTGTATCTAATGTAAATATAGCACAAGAATTGTGCTGTTACAAGGAATAATCCAAATGTATGTCTCAAAGCAAGTGACCTAATGAAAGCTGGATACTAAACCAGACTGCACACTCAGGCTTAGTAATTTTGACAAATTTCTATTCATGTTACAATATGAGAATACAGCTTAAGATAAGTCACTGGAAGCAACAGTGCTCTGAAATCTTTTCTACTTGCCATCTGAATTTGGCCTTGTGAAACAGCCTGTGTACTTGTGGTTCACTTTCAAAGTAAATAGTGCTTCGGCTAATACTAGTTTTGTTTAAAGTTTAGTAAGTATGTTGGATTTCTGTCCTCAGCAATTATATCCTCCCCTGAAGCTGCTTAGCATCCAGAACCTTCTAGGATAATTCACTGTAAATGGACCTTTTCAGATACTACACCAGGATTCCAGTAACTGGTTCAGAAGTCCACTTAATGCTGCTGTATGTAGGCTTCTGTAACATACACAGATTTGAGAACACTCTGGCCAACACTTAATATGCCTACTGTTGAACTGTTTTTGGGCTTTTTTTGTAGGTTAGCGAGAATTATTTTTCCCCTCCATATTAATAAATGTTTGGTGAGAAAAGTAGTTCTTTACTGAGGTGAGATTTTGTCTTACCTTGGTCTTCTGTCTAAACATTAAATACAAACTTTATTTCTTCTTAATAAAAAATTGCTCCTGTACGAATGGTTTCTAATTGTTTTAACTTAGATATTGAACTGAAATAGATGCACAGGTGCCCTTTACAGTTGTGAATCTAGAATCTTCGAAAATAAATTAAATTGATGCAGCTTTTCTTGTAATAGGTAGATTGGCTAAACCTCCCTACTGAGCTTACATTTAGAACAAGGTGAAATGTCCTCTCAATCTGTAGCTCATGGTAAATGATACATTGTTGGGATGTAGATTTTTTTTTCCTTATGTTTCTTTCTCTCATGGGATTTTGTCCCACATGTTGCTAAGAAACCATAATGACCCACACTTAGGAGAGACAAAAGAAGTTTCCATGGGAGGGGTGTGGCTGGCTACTCTCTTAGCTGGGGGGTTTCTGTCGGAGAGGCAGAGATGCAGCGAGGACAGGGCTGGGGAGAAAGGCTCTCAGCACAGTTCCTAGGTCTCTTGCTCTCTTGGCTTTGGAGGGGGATGGCAGAGCTGCTGCTTGGGACGGGAACTCATTGCCACTGCTGGAGCCAAGCCCTGCCCTGCTTCTTGTGATGTGGGTGAGCCTCTGCTTGTGAGAGCAGCCACTGGACTGGGACCTTATTGGCACCCTGCTGCCCTGGAGAGGATCCTTGCCATCTGTTTGGGTGCCTCAGTGCAAAAGACCGGGATCCCGACCCCCTCGCCTACCCATAGGGGACATGTCCCCAGAAACCCCATGGTCCCTGCTGCAGGTACGGAGTTTCTGCTGCCTCCAGCCTGCTGCCCAGGGTAAGCCCGCTCTGCCCTTCCACTCTGAGATTCCTGCTGCAGCCCACCTTTGCCATTCAGCCTGTCCGTCATCACCACGTGAGGGAGGGGCTGGGCCCGCGCTACAGCGCCCCCTGCGGCTGCGGGGAGTCAGCGCACCCCTGCCCGGTCAGGAGCCGGCAGCGCCCCTGGTGGCTGTGACCGGAACTGCAGCAAAGGCCCAGAGAAGGCTGTGACTGAGCCTCTGGTCCTGTTTGTTGTTGCTGTCAGTGCTTGTTTGCTTTGTTATACATATACATAGCAGTAAAGAATTGTTTTTCCTTTTCTCACGTCTTTGCCTGAAAGCCCCTTAATTTCAAAGTTAGAATAATTTGGGAGGGAAGGGGGTGATATTCTCCATTCCAAGGGATGTTCCCACCTCCCTAGGCAGACACCTGTCTTTCAAACCAAGAAGCACCAATACATAAAAGAAGCATTGACTGAAATGTGCAGTTATTTATATTAACTTTAAAAAGTTACTTTCTGAACTTAAATTTAGTAAATAATTAATTTGATTTTAACATTGGTTATTCTGAAGAATGTGTATAAAATGTGCAGTTTTTCAGGCTTCCTCCATAATATATATGCCAGATTTACTTTGGAACCATTAGGCCACAGAGCAGTCAAAAAAATGCCACAAAACCCAAACTCATATGAAACAGAATAAAAACCAGGTTAACAGGCTAGATGTGGTTGCCACTATAAGCAATTAACCTAAACTATATAGGAGATAATGAAGACCTTTTCAAAACAGAAGGGGCAGAGTTTATCACAATTTATGACAAAAATAAGTGTCAAAAAGATTAAAGGAGCAGGCATTATGGGAAAAAAAATCTGTGTTTAAAAATTTCTGCAAAAAAAAAAAAAAAAAAAAAANTTTAAAAAAAAAAAAAAAAAAAAAAAAGAACTCCCCACAATCCCCCAAGTTTTGTTCATTCTTTAAGTTTGATTTTAAAAGAACTGGGAAATGCAGAAAAAGATTTTTCAGTAAATTCAGTTATCACTGAGTACACTCTGAACCTTCAGGTGGGCATGGTTTTCTTAATGATTTGTTTTAAAAAAGAATGAACAGGAAATAATAATTAGTGTTTGGTTTTGTGTTTTGGTTTTTTTTTTTTTCTTTTAATCAGCTGTTTTCAATGTCCATATCATTAATACTGGGACAGGCTGCCCAGGGAAGTGGTCATAGCATCGAGCCTGACAGTTCAAGAAGTGTTTCAACAATGCTTCCAGGTACAGGTGTGACTCTTGGGATGTCCTGTGCAGGGCCAGAAGTTGGACTCAGTTATCATGATGGATCCCTTCCAACTCAGCACGTTCTATGATTCTATGAATAGGGGGGCAGGAAGCAGCTCCATATTCTTGGATATAGAGTTTTACAAGATCTGCATCTTGATGACCCATCTGGGCATGAATTCAGGTGGTGAGAAGCTGTAAGTACTCTCTCCTATATTCTGTATTATTCTAGTTGTGATTATTTTCTCCTAATACAACCTGACTTACTTCAGTAAACTTAGACCACAGAGGAATGTAGTCTATTTTTAATGTATTTGTTTCAGTTTAATTCTTAATGGAATGTTACTTAATGGATATATGAATTGATTACCCTTAAAAACCAGAGAATCATAGAATATCCTGAGGTGGAAGGAGCCCACAAGATCTCACAATCACTGTGTCCAATTCCTGACCCCGCACAAAACAGTCCGAAAAATCACACCATGTGTGATCATGCCTGAGAGCCCTGTTCAAATGCTTCTTAAGCTCTGGAAGGTTTGGTGATGTGACCCTGTCCCTGAAGAACCTGTTTCAGTGTCTGAACATCCCCTGGATGAAGAATATTTTCCTGCTATCCATCCTAACCCTCCCCTGACACAGCTTGGTAACATCCCCTTGGGTCCTGTCACTGCTCACCAGAGAGAAGAGATCAGTGGCTGCCCCTTTATTTCCCCTCACAGACCACAATGAGGCCTCTCTTCAGTCTCCTCCAGGCTGAACAGACCAAGTGACCTCAGCCACTCCTCAGACAGCTTCCCCTCAAGGCCCTTCACCATTTTCATGCCCTCCACTGGACATGCTCTAGTGCTGTCCTTCTTACACTGTGGCACCCAGAGCTGCCCCCAGCACTGGAGGTGAGGCTGCCCCAGAGCAGAGCAGGACAATCCCCTCCCTTGCCCAGCTGATGCTGTCCCTGATGTCCTCAGGACACCCTTGGCTCTCCTGGCTGCCAGGATGCTGTTAACTCATGTTCAACTTGGCATTCACCAGGACCCCCAAGGTCCTTTCCATGGCACTGCTCTCCAGCCTTGCATTCTCCAGTCTGTCTGTACATCCAGGGCCGTCCCATCCCAGGTGCAGAAACTAGTCCATGTCCTTGGTAAAATTCATATGGTTTGTGATTGCCCAGCCAATATCACATCATCAAACTTAGTCATAAGCTCAACTATGAAAATGTGATTTAGAAATCTTGCAATTTATGCAGTTTGGTTCTAAAATATTACTTTATCTGCATAATAGATAAAGGGAGACAGTAAAAAAACAGTACCCTATTTGTTACTTGCTGACTTCTGGAGAGAATTTATTGATGAGAGGATATGAATTATGTGGCATAGGAATTGTATGAATAGTATATAAATTAATAAGAAGAAATTTATTCTTGACAACTACTTATTTAACAGTTTATGACTGTTATTTGGCAAAGTGAAAGAATGCAACATCCAACAACATTCTGTTTTATGGATGTTGGGACTTTCTAATTGAATGATTAACATTTATAAGGATTTCTTCTAATCCCATGACCTTTATACTTGAATTACCTATATGGTTATTGCTTTTGAGTTTTGCTGACATTTGTACAGTGAATGAAGTATTTCTTACAAAATATTGCTTTAAAATAATGTAATTTCTCTTATATGCAGCACTCATACCATTCACAGTCAACCACAGGTATATTTGCATAAGGCCTCTGTCTAAAACATACTGTAGTGGCATGTCAAATGCTCTATAAAGAGGATATATCTGTTAGATAGTCTCAGAGGGGACTCAGGAGAACACAAGACAATTTAAATTAGATCATTGGTTGTTGGTGATTGAGAGACAGGGACATTCTGAGTTCTGATCAGAAGCCAAATTTATTGAGCATGCAAAGTGTTTATATTGGGTTTTTCTTGTATGGCACTCACACAGGGTTCTATTTTTGGTAAAAATTTCTCATTGGTTACACATTCTTTATGACATCATGTTACCTATATCATTATCTTATCACAAGGTTTCACAACACGTTTCTTGGTCACTTATTCCCCAGTGAACCTTTATCTGTGTCTGTCTCTCCCAAGGTTTCTGCTCAATCAGGCCCAAGATATCAGGCTCATTTATCAGTTCCATTATACTCTCTGTTTTATTCCCCATAATTGGTACTCACAAGGGATGCTAAAAACCAGTAAGCATTACAGTAAAATTTTGAGACTCTTAGATAGACTGTAAAGTCATCAGCAGTCCCTGATCTTAAACCTGCAGAAGTGTTTCTGTTATTTACCACAGGTGAATTTGTTTTGAACCTTTAACTGGTAGAATAGTTCAGAAAATTGCTCAGGAAATGCTTGTGGGTGAGGATGGTTCCAAGAATGGATTTAAGCACCAAGCTACAATCTGTTAATTTGATGTACGTGACTATGAGCTGTTTTCATGTATTCTCAAGTTCTGTCTAAATTCGTCAGTCTTCTCTATAGGAGTTATTAGCATAATTGGAATCCTTTTACCTTCCTTTTGAAGAGGAAGCATGGAACAAACAAAAAAAAAAGGGTGATTTTGACTTTTCAAGGCTCACAAGTAAAATCCCAGATACCCTTTGCAGGTCAGAACTGATTCCCTGCAGGAGAACTAACTCCCCTATTTCGTTCATCTTCAAAGTTGTCTCTTGCCATCCAATCAATCTTTCTTCCTAAGTACAATGGTGGATAAAACTTTATTTTTTACTCTTGGGGAAATGCCTTGGGTTTACCATCTTACAGCAAGCCTTCATCACTTCTACTGTCTACTATTATTATCTACAGATCATGTATATGGGATACAATAAAAGAAATGCTAGACTGCATTTTGTGGCTTTGTTGGTGTTGCTAAATTTCTCAAAAGCATGAGCATAAGCTTCAGAAGTGTTGGCACTAATTAAGGGCAAAACTAATGATGCTTTATATGGTTATTCAGATTTATGTGACTAAAGGGATAATACATATTTTTCATATTTTTGTTTTTTTTTTCCTGAAACTTACAAAATGAATCTGTGTTTTAAAACACAGATTAAGGAATGTTTGTTGTAAATAAGTGTATTGAAAATCTTATTATTCGTCATCTTTTAAAAGTAGTCCTTTGCTCAGCTGATAGAGAACTAGATGGTTGTATAAATATTGTGAGAGTAGAAAGCAGTCTAGGAAATACTATAGCCAACATCATATTAGAAGGTGCTTATGCTGATGTAGCTGTAATTTAAAACATTTTTGGAAATCTAAAATCTTGTGAATATATTAATATTTAACTTCAGAAATGCAATTTAATTATTTAGTTTGGAGTAGTTCTTCCAAAATATCTGAGTAAGACCAAATCCAGAAGTAAGGGATTTGTAACACAAAAGGAAGCATTAAAAGAAATCTCTGAAGAAATTAGAAATTTAAAATTAGCGGAAAAAACCAACCAAAGGAAAACAAAAACAAAACCCTAATGTTTTATCTATCAATATACATACAAAAATATCAGCATATTAATACATGAACTAACCACATAAGCTAACTGCTACAGGTTATTATTGAAGTACAATAATATATTGGTGCATAATATTGTAAGACACATAGTCTTACAACAAATCATTTTAAAATGGTATATGTAGGTTATAGTGTATTGGTGAGTCCCATATATTAAATATCTATTTTCTTTACATTCTCTATCTCTATGTTGTTTTCTGTTTTTCTTTTCTTTTCTTTTTTTTTTTTTTTCATTTTTAAATGATACAAGACAGAAATCAAGCACATGATCTCTGTACAATAAATATGGTCAGAGTGAAGAATTATGCTAGGTTAAAGTACAGCAGTAATGTAATGAGATGAAAAAGCTTGGTAAAATCCTAGGTCTGCTCCTGTCTTGAAAGACAGATTTTTGCAATTAGTTTCATTACTCAATCAAATAAGAAGCAGTTTGATAACAAATTTTCCACATTTTTATATGCTTGAGCTGAATCTGCAGAACAATTGTAATTGCCAAACATACTTGACACCAAAATACTACCAAACTATTTAAAAAGTGAAATTATCAACAAATCTTCATATACAATAATTTCTGATGTTATTGCTATCTCTAATTACCTCTTCTTCTTAGCTAATTACTCTCTTTATATAATTTTTATTGTGTACTTATGATTGAGATTTGGCTTTTCTGTCTGCCCAGGTGTGCAACATTTTACAAAATCAAACAACATGCTTTTAAATGTAGTGTCATTAACTCAAGATGCTTGCCTAATTTTCTAAGACGTTTTACTTCACATAAACATGTGTATACATCTTTGTGGTGTTGACTCCTATGTCACTGTTAATTGAACAGTTTTTTAATACACATTGCCACTCATTTAGACTAACTTCCATCCACAGCTAACTTCATATCTTTCAACAATATATTTATGGAAGAAAAATCTCACCAGAAATGTAATAATTTTCTGTCTTGATTTAGTATATACCCTTTGTCTAAACTGAGTATAGCCTGCCAAAGATTTTACAATAAATGTTTTTTTGCTATCTTCACTGTTTTAGATGCCCTGCTAGGAGTTGGAAATCCAGTGAAGAAACCTATTGGAAGTTTTTTAAAGGAATTTTACAGATATTGAGCTCTTGATGGAAAGTCTGTAGACAGATCAACCAGACTGTTCAAACTGTGTATAAAAAAACTTGTTTTCTTAGATACTTAAAATATTTCATAGAGTTTAATACTGATAATGGTATCACAAAACTTTTGCAAAGTATGGTTATTACTTCTCTATAGTAAATATTTCTAACATTATTACTAAATAATAGAAAAATAAAAATGTAGACATCTTCAATTTTTTACTGTCTTAACACACATAATCAGTTGCAGACTGCTGGCAGAAAAAAACATAACAGCTGCTGCTTCAAAGAACCTTTTAATGTTGAATATTTGGTGCAAGTATGGTCATTAATCTTATTCTAAGAGCAATGTCCTTTTTCTCTGAGTCTGGTTTTTACACTGTTGTTCTGAATGGTTCATTAATTTGATTCTTATCCAGGACTTCTTAACTTCCAGATTTCCTCAGGTAGCAGGAATAGAATTTGAGTTCCATCCAGATGCAGAACTAGGACACACAACTATAGGAGACAGTAAAAAACCAGGGACTGTATCTGAAGGAGAGCAATGTCTACCAACTTGTTATTAAGAAATATTTGGCTAATGCAAGTTTTGATATGTTTATTATAATTTGTGCTTGCTAAATTATGACAATATATTGGATTATAATTTGATATTTTCCTCCTTTTTCTCCATCAGTTTTAAAATTTGCTGATTTCATTACATTCTTATGTGTGCCTTTAGTTTGATAAATATTCCTGTCATCCTGCAGAAGATTAAAAATCATAATGTTGTTTTTAAAACTCTCCTACTTGCCTTCTAGTAAAGTTCACACATGCAAATACTATTTTGCATATTCAAATCAAGTATAGCTATTTGTAGCCACAATCTCTCTATCTAATTTGCAGGCAAAGTGTACATGTTCAATCTGGAAGCTATTTAAGAAGGTAGCTCCAAGCAATTTCAACTCACTTTTCAAATGAATAAAACAAATATACTAAACCAAAAATTGAATACTCTTACTACTAACGCTTTTGGAATTTTACAATTTAAAGTAATTTTGAAATGGGTGTTTAAATGTGTTCTTTTACACAACTGTCATATATGGGAGTGTGACTTTCTCTCAGAGACTTGAGTTTTATGGTCATATTTTAATAAAACAAAAAAAGATATGTAATACAGAAAATAGAAAATATTTGGGCACCAGTCTATGGGAACTTCACACACTTTTTCAGAGTGTAGCTGAGAAAAGGCAGAAAAGACAGCTTTTGAGTACTTGACTGTCGAAGTCCACAGAGCTGCTACTTTATGAATATGGTAATAATTCTTCTGATAAAATCTGCTTCATAGGCTTTTCACAGTTGATCATTTTGGAGCAACCACTCCTGCAGGCTTGTAGAGATGTGTTCTGAAGAGAAATGGAAATGGAGGAGGTAGAAAAGACTCTTAAGGAGGTTAAACCCTGTTTTGAAATCCTAGTCCCCTTGTAGGGACGTGAACTAGACATACAGAGGCTTTGGATTCAGCACATAAAGCTTTCAAGGGACAAAACATTTCTGACAAATTTTCCCCTTTACCCCCACAAAGAATCTGTGGCAGATTTTTTTTTGCGGGATATAGGTCTGCTGATAAATTCTAGCACTGTCACCATCTATCTTCATTTCTTTTTCAGCCTCTCAAAAACATTTAATAAAAATCCAGAAATATCTGTAGAGAGCAGATTTACTGCTCTATCTCCTCCAGACACCAATGGCAGAAGTTTTATAGTACCATGTTTTCCATGGTTACAACAATTGGAATTAATTTAAAACTACTTCAGTGCAAAAAAGGATTTCAAAGGGAGCTGTGACCTTGCTGTTTCTTGAAGAACACCTTCACCTTTGGTATACATGAGATTAAGGTGGGATATGTGGATTTTAAGGCCCAACTCACTTGGAGAAGTCTAAAAACCCTAAAATTTTATTCTTTACAGTCATAAATACAGCTCTAAAGGGCTTTTTTAGGTTCTTATTAATGGTTGAATGAAGTTGTTTCTTTCCAAATGACAATGAGGTAGTTCCTTTCTTGTTTACTTACAAGAAGGGATTCATATTGATTTAAGAAATTTTTTAGATGACTCCAATACTTAGAGGCCTTCTCTGTAAGATACTTTTGCCACCTATTCATAAACCTTACAGACTTAAATACATTCTTCTTATTTTTATACCAATAAGCTATGCCTTTATCCCAAGTTTGACATGCAAAAGAAAAAGCTAAAAATTGGAATTAACATACAGGCACTTTAAGGCAATGAATGAAATCCTTTCAGTTGTCCGTAAGTCACGTAAGTCATAACTTTAGTCAAAGACAGTGATAAGGACAGGAGAACAGAACAGCACAGCTGTAGAGAAATAGATAAAGGATGTAACTTAGGCAAACAAAACCCATGCAAACTGCAAGCAGGGTGCCAGCTCAGGTCTGCAAGGCTGACAAAGCACAAGTTTTGCAAAACAATTATGCTGTGCTTACTCAGAAGTTGGGGTTGAGGAACAGCCACCTGAAAAGGACACCAGATGTTGAAGACAGACTTGAAAGAACCATAGAAGGACTTCTGATTAGGGGTGCTGTTGGAACCCTGGTCACTGAGAATTTTAGACTTTCTGTGCTGACAAGCACTGACCCCCAAGAAAACACTGAATTTGATCTCTGGAAAACTCTTGGAAAACTCTTCCAACGTTGAGTGATAGCACTGAGATCATGGGTGTCTAGTTTGAATAGAAGTGTGTAATATCACATGGCAGAAAACTTAAAGGTTTTAGAATATAGTAATATATATGTAGCAAGATGGAGGTTTCAGGACGGAGGCCAGTCCTTTCTTTTTAACTTCTTCTTCATGGGTCTGGGTGGTATTTTGTAATCGACCAGTAAAGTCTGCATTGCAGACCATGGGTGGTTGGTTATTGGGTTAAAAGTAAAAATAATTTAGGTGTCATTTCCTAACTGGGCAGTTTATCCTTAAAAGGCCTTGCAGAGAAAGATATGGGGCTCCATTTTTAGCTTGTTACCTTGAAGTGCTGTAGAATTCATGGTTTGTTACATAGATAAGAATTAATAAGCATCTGAGTCAGAACCTACAGAAATGACATCTCCAAGCAATTAATCCTGACTCTGGCAGAGGGAGAAAGAAGTTAAAAACCCGACAGGGTGTGACAACATAAAATAAAGTGATACAGACACATCCAGTAAGCAGGGATAGCAAATGAATTTGTAATCAGTGTGTATGGTAAACACTTTTCACCTGACACTTGGCACATTCAATTAGAGTAAAGATCTTCAGAGTGACCAGGCTGCAGTAAAGAATGCCTGCTTTCTAATATTCAGTGTTAGAAAGTTTCTATCTGGCTGATTTCAGCATTAACAGACAAACTTTACAAGGCATTATTTCTTGTCATCCACATTTTTAAACTTAAATGAACAGTTTGTATTTCATGTTTTAATATTGGCTGCCTTGTGTCTTGATCAGTTTTCCCTGTACCCAAAAGAGCATTAATAAAGTGCTGTGTCACACCTTACAAATCTACAATGATGCCTCTT
Source organism: Alaudala cheleensis (assembly GCA_013398995.1). Taxonomy (NCBI): domain Eukaryota; kingdom Metazoa; phylum Chordata; class Aves; order Passeriformes; family Alaudidae; genus Alaudala; species Alaudala cheleensis. The sequence goes on from VWYE01015083.1 coordinate 110,229, forward strand.
ATTTAGGATGTTGTTTTGCTTCCTAGAGAGGAAATGCAGAACGTGGTGCATAGTTTTAAAATGTACAGAGAGGCAGAGAAATCACTTAGTAGTAGAAGCAATACCAAGTATGTTTTAATCTCTTCCAGAACTGGATGGGGAGGTCTATAGTCTACCTGTCATTCACATAAGTACGTGTTACGTTTGATCCAAAGAGGGTGTGAAAAGCAAAGACAGCTGAAACCATTTTCACAAGTCTAAATTATGTAAGCCAAGTGAATGGCCACATGTTCCTATGAAGGGTGCTTGAAAACAGCAAAAAGTCTGTCTCAAAGCATTCATATAAGCTAAAATTGTCTATTTGTAATTTTGGTCAAGTAATTTTTAACCCATCTCTGTAAATGTTTCAAAATTTCTTTTGACAGTAAAAGGCTTTATTTTGAGAAAGGATGAAGGTCAAAGCTACAAAATAAACCTGGAAACACTAATAGGATTTTGCAATTGAGAGCTCTAGATAATGTAATAATGAATTAATTGCTGATTAAAGTAGGTATGTCAAGGTTCAGTGGGAAATAGAAGCTCCTCATTTTCCCTCTAAATTGTTTCTATTGCTGTCTTCCCTTAGGTTCACTGGCTGTGCCTCTTTATCTCTGCAATGCTTTGTGAATGTCTTAATTATAATTTTTTTTCTCTTTGAAAAGCTAATGAAAAACAGGGTTTTTGTTTTGTTTTTTTTCTGTTGTGGTTTCATTGTGTGTGGGTTTTTTGTTTGTTTGCTTGTTTGTTTTTTGGTTTTTTTTTTCCTCCTGTACCTACTCCTAGCACAAACATCTTTTGATAGATAGTAAAAATGATCTTCTTTTCCCTATTGATCCTCTTGCAGCAAGTCATGCTATTCACAGCCTGGCTAAAGCTAACACAGTCCATGCATTACTTTAAATGGCTCATGAAGACAGTGGGCTGGGGCTTTCTAATGGGCTTCCTGATAGGTGAATACAGGACAAGCCACCTTATTCTCCCGTTCTTAATTCCATACTGGCTCCCTCCTTATCACCACACCATACCTGACAGCAAAAATTAAATTACTCTTTTTCACATTTTTGTTTCTCTCCTTTCTTGTTGCCATACTTTTTCAACTCACTTTCCTCTATGAATTAATTAATAATCATATTCACTTTGTGCAATACATGTACTGTTTTGATTCTGTGTATCAGCAGCTTTTAAACTTTGAAAAGCTCCTAAATGCTAATGTCCACCCTATGCAATAGACTTAGCATGTACATAGATCTCTAGAGCACTCACTGCATGGTAAGTTAATGGTATTTCTGAAGTATCTTCTTTCAAGCTGTGCATTTGAGGTCCAAAATCTTAAAACAGGGCTGTGTACACCTGACAGGTAAGAAACACGTAGAAAAAAGTTACAGTACTAGCTAAAGTGAAGATTAACTTTTAGCTAAAGCTCATAGAATGAAGAATCATAGAATGGTTTGGGCTGGCAGAGACCAAGATCATCTTGTACCAACCCCCTGCCATGGGCAGGGACACCTTCCATGAGACCAAGTTGCTCAGAGCTCCATTCAGCCTAGTCCTGAACACTCCCAGGGTTGGGGCATCCCCAGTTTCTCTGAGCTATGTGTTCCTGTGCCTCACAATCTGTAGAGTGCTTCCCCCCGCCCCATTTAAAACCATTACCCCTTGTCCTGTCACAACAGGCCCTACTTAACCGTTTGTCACATCTTTTTTAGATAGTCCTACCAAAAAGCCACAGTAAGATGTCCCTGGAGCTTTCTCTTCTCCAGGGTGAACAGCCCAGCTCTCTCAGCCTTTCCTGACAGGAGAGGTGCTCCATCCCTCTGATCATCTTTGTTGCCTCCTCTGGACCTGCTCCAACATGTCCTTCCTGTGCTGGGGCCCCAGAGCTGGTGCAGCCCTGCAGGTGGGGTCTCAGCAGAGCAGAGCAGAGGGGCAGAATCCCCTCCCTGGCCCTGCTGCCCACACTGCTTTGGATGCAGCCCAGGACACGTTTGGCTCTCAGGGCTGAGAGTGCCCATGGCTGGGTCATGTCCAGCCTCTCATCCCCAGCACCCCCAAGTCCTTCTGGGCAGGGCTGCTCTCAATCCACTCATCTCACCAATATTTTTGTGTATGAAAATTTAAAAGAGAAGTACCTGCAGGGTTTTAATTTGATATACTCTGGTTTTGATTTTCTTAGTACTATAATTATACCTTCTGGCAACATACAACTATAAAAAGACCTAGTAAGCAAATTCATATATACTATTGCATTAATTAAATAATAAGAGTTAAATATTAAATATTGCATTATTAAATATTAAATAAACAGTGGCTTTAGCTGTGTTAATTTAACTTTTAAAGGATTTCACAGAAGGTACTAAAAATAGCCTCATCAAGCTGTTGCTGGTTTTGGAGCACTGGAGAATTTTTTTTCGAAGAAGTACAAACAAAAGTTATTGTCTAGAAGCTGAGTTAATAAAGGATGATGATTTAAAAAAGCTTAAAGTATCAACATACTCATATCTTCTAGTTTCTCAAGGGAACTGAAATTCAAAATTCATCTAGAAGAAAGAAATGAGAGTCCAGAGAATGGAATTCATGATAGTAGTCTGATGACTTGGGGAAACAGCCCCTAGAATGTGAAAGGCATATGCAAGAGCAGTGTTTGCCTCTCCTCTCCTTTTCTCATATACTCCTGACTAAAGCATTTAACTTATGGAATAAATTTCAGAGAAACTGAAACTTAGAAACTCCATAATCTCTACCTAAGAAGGTACTTAAAACTAGATGGTATTATTGAAGCTGAAAACAACACTTAAGATCATTATGTTCAACTGATACAGAAGCTTTCTTTCATTTGATGCTGAAAGATAGTGGTGTTTCTCTCTGAGATACCTATGTGTTTAGTGCTAATAGCATTTGTGTGGATAAGTAAAGTTCTGATAGTAGGAGGGTATGTTTAAAACCTTTTCCTGAAGCTGTCTGGCCACTAAACTACAGAAAAATATTATTGTTGTCTGTGATTAACACATGCATTATTATGCATCATAGATACTTCTATTCTAAGGGCAGTTAGGTGTCAAGGATCTTTGGAAGGTACGGACCTAATTAATTTTATGTTACTGCTCATTCTTGGAAATAAACAAAAATATGTGGATAAATGCAGACACTCAATATTCACTTTTAAAACAGTAACTCGGAGGCTATTCTGGCAGACCATGGGCAATTTGCATTGTCACCCAACCATGCTGCCTGCCATCTGCATGATTTTCTTATGCCAAGTGGTACAACACACAGCCAGCTATGCTGGCTCTAGTCCACATGAGGATTCCTGCACCAAAAGATGGAAAAAGCAGAGCAATTTCAAGTGTAGTATGGCTGTGGCAGCAATACATAAAATGGCCTAGTGAGAGATTAGATTTGTCTGTCACAGTAAGTTAAAAAGAAGGGGCTGGTGGACAATGTTTACTGCTGAATCAGAACTTCATCCTTATCTGTTTGGAAGACTTTCTTTTCTTCTCTTGGTATTTTCTCTTTCGAGACCTTGATTTTGCACTTCTACTGTGACTTGGTTACTATGCAGTTGTTCAATCCACTGCTTTGCCTGGCAGGAAAATTTAACACTATTAATTACATTTTAAATAATGTTACCTGATAATGAAACCTACACATTATTGATGCTTAAAACCCAAATAATTTCAATAAAATTAAAAATACAATTTTTGTATTAATCCTATGTAAAAGTTCTAATGGTTTTCTGACATAATGCTGATTGATACCATTCTTCAAAAAGACAGTCCACAGTCTTTACCAACTTCCTCTTGAATAAAAAAGTATGATTGCTACGATCTCACTGCTGATCACTGATGCTAACAATGGAAATAATTCTTGACTTGGTTTGCGCAGTAACTCTTGGATTGCTTTACTTGTATTCGTTAAAAAGCTGAGATGTGAAATAAACTCAACTTCTGATGCAAAAGCCAGAAACACTGTTTACTAAATAACATTGTGATTTATATTTTGCTGCCTAAAGCAATTTGCTCTCTGCTCTGTTTAAGGTTTAGACATTTTCTCCTTTTCCTGATGAAGGTACTTAGCTAAGCAGTATGTGGAAGCTAGTAGTAATATTCCAGAAATGTCCTTCCAGTCAGTGGGTCATAAATGTTCCTGAAAGTCTTTTAATGTTAAACTTCCTGTAAAGCAGTAAATGCTAAACCAGGGGTAAGGGTGGGTTGTTAGGATTTTTCAGGCAAATAAAGAATTTAGGTAGTGTCTATACAAGTCATGCATATATGATTTGGCTGTCCTGTGACTTAAATTATGGTAATATGGTAATTTAGTTACTGTTGCCAAAAAATGTGTTAACCTGCTATATTAACACTGTAATAGTTGCATTTGTATATTCTCCAGAGTTTGTAAAAGTGCCTTTAACTGAGCCAAGACCTTGAGGGATTTCCTTTTCACAGAAACAATGAGCAAACAGGTTCATAAGCCACTCTTCTGTTCCTACCAGCCTCAAGCAGAACTGAGAGAACAGTCGTTTTCTAGGCAGTGGTCAGTAAAATAATCTGGTGCTGTTAACACTGATCTTGCTTTCACTAAGCCAGGCTGAAGGGCATTCATGCAGTTCCTGGCACTGCTACCCAGTACTGCTATCCAGTACCTCCCTGGAAGCAGTTGCTTTGCTGTCCTTTGCTTATCTGCTATTTTACACCTTCATGGTTGCTTTCTTGCAAGAACCAACCATACTCTGGCTCCTGGCGTCTTTTTTTGCAGGGACAGAGATGTTCCTTTGAAAAGATCTTGAGGTTTTATTTATGTGTAGCACAACAAGGTGTTTTGTTCCTCTTTGTCATGCATATATATTTTCCTTCCATTTATATATGCCACAACTTTCATTAAAGCTGTAGAACAAGTCATGTTACAGATTCCCACCTGGGTGTAAGTTAGAATTTTGGGAGAGCAGAATGTCATACCTTAGCAAAACCAACTGATTGAAATAGAAGAGCAGCCCCAGAGGGCAAAAAGCAACGGAAAATAACAGCAAATAATCATGTGTTCTTTGGATAGACTCCAGCAGTCATAAGTGAAGCAAAATACCTTAAGAAACCTGGGAATATTGGGGAATCTTTTAATGAAACAGGAAAGGAAAATCAATGTGTGCGATCAGAGGCCCTGTATAACTCCTGAGGACTTGTTATAGGACACCTGCTCAATTGAGGAGCCCAAAGTGCCAGGGGAGACTAGAGAGTGCCCTACATGGCACTCAAAGGACAAGGAAATCCTTTTGGTCTCTCACATAACTCTGCCCTGATGAGTCTTTCCTTGAGAAGCAAGCCCTGAGCTTTTTTTTCCAGTGTCAGTCTGATGAGTTGTTCAGAAGCATTCCTTTGATCAAATTTGTCAGCTTATTCAGTACATTTTCTGCAGTGTTCATCAGAGATGAAGTTTGTCATGTAGGATTTGTCTGTAATAAAGTAATTTTAGTGAGACCAAAATATGGGATTATACATACCCCCAGTCTTCTTTTAGGAACTTTTTTTTAACAATAAAAGAACCATAAAAATATGATGAAGTGAAAAGTTAAATTATACATTATTATATGCTATGGTTAAACTTCAGAGTGTAATGGTGGAAAGTACTTTGAAATAGGTCTTNAGATTATTATTAATTTATTTTTAACTAAGTAATTTTATGAAGCTAATATTGACAGTATTTATTTTTTAGGATTATATCACAGCAATAAAGAAATCCTAATACGTTTAAGACTCTGGAGGTTTAGTTTAGTTTCAGTCATAGAGTAATCAAATGTAAGGATATATAAAACTTGAACTTGCTTTCATAAGAAATTCTGAAAACTCCAGAAATGCCATCAGAATATGTTTTACAGAAATAGAAAAAGTTTGCAAGACAAAAATCCAGTTGCAGGTATATATGAGAAACCAGATTTTACAGTGCTGACTCTCACTGATTCTGCTGGGACCTAGATCACTGCTGAAGTCCATCACAAATACATATATTTAAGGCTTTGGATCCCAACATGAGAAATCCTAACAAACCCATTTTGGAGAAACATGATCTTCAGTTCAGCATCAGGTCACTTTAGAAGGAAGGTCTCATGTTGGGAATGACAAATTGAGGTAGCCAAAATTTCGAGGTACTGTTTGAAATTTGAATTCAAACCCTTATGTGTAAAAAATTAGATTCTAGAATCTAACATTTAAATAAGTTTAGATATAACGTTGGCATATCGATTTCTCACAGTAAGATGACTAATACTGAAATAATATAACTAAAATTTCTGTGATTCTTTCCTTAGTACTCTTCTGAGTACTGAGTACTGCAGAGAACTGCAACAACTACAGATTTCAATAGGTAGGAAGAAAAATAACCCCTCAAAAATTGAACTGGTTTCCAAAGAGAGACTGGTTGTATTGACACAAGATAATAGTGAAAGAAAATTTTAACAATTCTATAATTCAATAAGAATATAATTATTCTAGGCAGATATGTACAGGAAAGAACAGAAATGGACAAAAATGTGGGTTAGGTTTTTCCAGCATCGTACTGCCTTTTGTTATTAAGGGAAAACATGATGTTCTCAGACATTTCTGTTTTATTTACCCATTATTGAGGAATTCACTTATTCTAGTCCTCAACCAGTCAATTCTTGTGTGATGACTTCACAGAATTACTCATATGAGAGAGACTTCATTCCCTGAATCATTTAGTGGTCTTTTGCTGACATCTCACTAATAACTCTGTTGTACAGGGCAGCCCAGAAATGGACGCAGCACCACAGAGATGGCCTCATCAGTGCTGAGCAGAGTGGCAGGATCGTCTTCTGTGACCTGCTGGCCACACTCTGCCTAATGCAGCTAAGGACACCATTACCCTTCCTGACAAAAGGAAACACTGCTGGGTCATAATAAATTGAAGCCTACCAGGACCCCCTGGTTCTCTTCTGTAGAGCTGCTTTCCAGCTGGGTGACCTCCTGCACATATGAGGCATGGGGGAGCTGTTCCCAGGTGCAGGACTGCTCTTGTTGAACAGCATGATGTTCCTGTCAGTCCATTTCTTTGGCCAGTCAAACTTCCACTGGACAGCAGCACAACTCTCTGGTGCCTTATTCACTTCCTCCTATTTTGTCCTCTGCAGCTTGCTGAGGGTATGCTCTGCCCCAAAATCCAGGTCATTAATGAAGATGATGAACAAGACAGGAACCAGGTTTGTTTTCTGGGATACACCATGTATTACTTGCCTCCAGGTAGACTTTATGCCACTAATCATAGCACTATGAGCTTGGCTGTTCAGCCAGTTTTAAATCCACCTCACAGTTTGTTAAGAATCCTATTACTGAGAGAAGCCTTGGCCTGAACTTAGGTGCAAATGAGACCATATGCCAAAGTCAATGGTACGGATTTTATTTAACAATAAAATGAGAGTGAAAGAGAGAGGCAGAGAAAGAGCAAGTGAGAAGAAAGAGAGAGGGCAGAAGACAGTCACCACCCATGGATCCAAGGACCCTTTTGGTCCTTCTTTACCCAGCGGTTCTTGGTGATAGGGGTTCTGAGGTAGTTCAAAACTTTTCACTAGTTATACATTTTTGTAAGCAAGGGAGTTAATGGTAATTGCTACACAGTTCTCTTAATCTATTGGTCAAATCATTCCCTCACTTCTAATGCTAATTAGTCCCACGCTCAGTCTTCCTTTGGGTTGTGAGCTGGTGGCTTCAATCTCCGCGTGCCAGAATTACTTTTTACCCAGCCTGAGGTGACCTCAGCACAGCTGGTGTGTTGGCTTTCCTCGTGGGCCCATAAATTCAGTCATTATCACTGATATATTCATCTTCCCTAGGTTTGTTTACCTCCCCCTAGGCCTGAGGTAACACTCAGACAACAGTACCACCTTTATCTTGTCTCCAGTATTCCTCATGGTGTCTTAATTCACAGTCCAAGTTTCGTGTATCCACAGAGGCATATCTGGGGGAGGGGAACCCTGGTGGTTGCAGATGCTAGTTGTCCCATAACCTGCTGATCAGGATCTTTATTTGACCAGTGATAGGCATAGGAGCAGCAGCTTCCTTATGCACTTGGCCATAGTGTGAATTTTTGTCTGGATTACCCAGGATGTGCTAGCTACACCTTGCAGGCTTGGAGTTAGGCCATCCTGTCACTCCATTCTGTGCTTATCTCATGGTAAAGTCTTTCTGTGGTAACTGTGTTTGAGACAAAAAAACTTTGATCCTTATACTTTATTGCCCGTCTTAGAACTTTCTGCTAAATAAAAGGCAGATAAGGATAAGCTTGGTGTCTTGCTCCAGATCCAGAGCAATCCAAAGCATCCTTCCTCACAGCCTCTGCCTGGGTATAGGACTGAACACTAGCAGATGCTTTTGATGTTCTACCTTTCTTTTCTGTTCATCTCTGACCTGGAATTCCCCAGAAGAGAGTATGCATCTCATAGTTATAATGTCAGCATTACAGAGAACAAAAGATGCTGAAAACTCATCCACAAAAGCAACACTACACACAATGAAGACAGTTATTTGTCAGATGATAGCTACAATAGCTAATCTTACTCCCAGACTTTCATGTTATCAGCAATAATTTTCTCTAAAAATTACAAAACACACCTCAACTCTGGTTCTTCCTTCTTTTCCATCTCAGTATCACTAACTGAGGCATGTTGACATGTGATAAAAACACGAGGTGTGTATGTAGAATGTGTAAAAAATTTGGATCTGAGCTTCTGTAGGCAGGCACAAGCCATGAAAGACTCTTTGTGCTTCACAGCAGCTGCTCCCCAAGAAGCTATTGTTTGGAATTTTTTTTTTAGATTTGTCTAATGAGAGAAGTAAGATGACTGAACTTTTGGCAGGTAGGGGTGCTACACACATACCTGCTGCTAGACAAAAAAACCACACACTTCTGAGTAGGCACGAAGATCGTTTGCCTGTAAACGTGAAACCTAAGTCTTGTCCTGGATTTCTGCTGTCTTCAACAGCTAAATGCTCTTGACTAACAGCACCAGTACTGAGAATTCTTCATTATCAGAATGCGTTAAGATCCAGACAATGCTCCCAGATGATTTCTGACAAAAGCTACCTGGAAAGTACTGAAGCAAATAAAAGGCTGTTAATATAAAAAGAGTTAATTCCAGTAGTAAAAAATTCAGCAAACCTTTGCTGCACCCCAAGCAGAAACAAAAGAGATATCGAGGAAGACAATGCATGAAAAAAAAAAAATTAATTCCACCAAGCAAAAATCTAGTGAAATGACAGCAAAATATTAAAAACAACCCACATTTTATTGTGAACATTTTAATACAATAGTAGTTAAGAAATACAAGCTTGCTGATCAGGATCAATTTAACCAGAAAATAGCCTACAAAGGACCTGCTCTTGCTCCAAGAAATATTAACAGCATTTTACAGAAGATTTCAAGGAAAACCAAATTTGAGCCTTTGAATTGTTACTGCATTTTTACAAAAGTACATATCTCAAAAAACCCAATATATGACAAAAAATGTGCATCTCCACTCTATACCTTTTAGATGTTTTCCTATGGAGGATCTCTCAGAGTTGGAGTAGTCTTTATTGAGTACATTTTTAGTAATTTAAAAATAATCTTCCACTGGAATTAATAACAACCCATATAAAGTAAAACCATATTCCTCAAGAAACAGTTTATTGTTTAGGCCTTGAAGAAAGATGGAGTTAAACAAGTAGAAATGTCCTGCAAAATTGTGAGACCTACTAACTTTAGAAAAATGTACCCACTCTCAGTCATCAATTCTTGTCGAAAATGTACAAAAGAAGCCAATATTAGATTGGATTTTTGCTCTTCTTTGTGGCCCCTTTTCAAATAAAGCCATGATAACATGTTATTAAAAATGATGTAACTTCTTCTTATATAACTAGTTAGCATCTATATTACATTTCTTATGTCTCAATATATTTTTGAATATTTACTTAAGGATATTGCTTAATCCTGGTTAAAAAAATTTAAATCACATTATTACTGGAATTTTGGACTATGTCACTTAAAGTAATTTTTCATTACTTTTTTAGTTTAGGCTTTTTGATATCAAAAGGTAGAAGCAATTTTATCTTAGCAGGTGAATTGGTCCCTCCCTTTTCTGACACATAAGCAGTAATTTCGTAAGTTTAGAGAGGTAAACAAAAATTGCAGTTATGAGTGCCAGTCCTGGCAAATATAAGAGAACTGTTTAAAGTTACTGATAATATTTTAGCATACACACCCACAAATCTGCATGTAGCCAAACAGGAGCCTATGACTTACATCCCCTAGCTTTTAAAAAGACTTCCACCAAATGTTTTATTACAGCCTAAAAGATTTTAAAATATTATGCTTAATGCCACTAATAATAGAGTCAGTCACTTTTAGGCAGAGTAACTAAGTGGCTTATTATTATTATTATTATTATTATTACAAAAATGCTTTTTTTTCAAAACTGCAACTATGTAGTGATGGTGAATTTCAGTTCTTACATCTCTTTAAATCTGCATATATTAAAAAAGGTGACAAAGATTATTTCGTCTAATCAGTGCAGTTATACTTGTAATTTTAAATTCTACTCATATGTTCTTGAAAAGATTGTTTTACGCAGCCTGTAAGAAAATGAAATATTAGTAGTTGATTTACTGCTGGTTTTCAGATTAAGTGAAAGTTGCTGGTCCTGATCCCTGCATAGCCTGTAAGAGCTGACCATGCTGGACCAGCTTCAGTAAAGGAATATAAGCTCATGCCTAATAAAACTCTGATTTCATTTCATCACATTTGGCAGATGGCACCTTCCACAACACATTTCTCCTTGTTCTCTGCTAGAACAGGGGAGTACACCACCTACTGAAAAACCACAGGTCTCCCACACAAATTCTGATACTAGAGGGACAATATATCTACACTCACATGCTTTTCTAGATGAAAGTAAAGTGTACTTTGAAGAGTCATGCCACTAAAAATAAAAACTTCCTAGTACCTTCCTGAGAAGTAAAGCCCTAAACTACCTTATGCCATTCTTCAGCACCTGATTTCCACATCTGTTTCTAGTATCTTTTGCTATAATTTAATAGATGCTCTCTCACTTTCACTTGAAAATACTCTGTAATGCAGCAAGTCTGGAATGATTGTTGAACTGGCTGTAGTTTGGTACTGTAATTCATCAGTCTTTGTATAGAACAACTATAAAGTGCTTTAGAATCATTTCACAAGAAAGGTGCAAATAAAAACTGTGCCCTCTTATGAACTTTCCCATGAGACATAACGTCCCGGAGAGCCCACATTTAAAAGTATCCTCAATTATTACAGCAATTTAATAATGATACTGATTTCTTACACTGGAGACTGCTTCTGTCTCCAGTGTTTATTTGGGTCAGTGTCTCACAGCATCACAACCAGCAGGCCTGCTGCTTGCCCTCCATTAGCTGTCTTGCTGGATCCAAACACACTCATCTGAATGGGTAAAAAAGATACAGTGCTACACTGGGAATGTGCACAAGAATGGTCCTCTTCTTGTGCAGAACTTGTGGTTGTTAGTTGATTCCTTTTGATTGCTATTTGCTGAAATTATACTGCACACTGCAGTATAATTTTTCTTTTTGGTTAATAGGCTCAAAATATCCACAGCAGAATGCTGACAGGCCGATCAGTTTTCAAAATTTTCCAGGATTTTGATCATGCCACTGAAATAGCTCTGATGAATGTCTATATAATGTGTGGTACAGCACTGCTCCTGCTCCCTAAAGATCTGAGTAAAAATGCGAAGCATCTTTATTGCTTTTATGCATGAGGAATTGAAGCACCAATGAGTGAGTGACGTGTGACAACACAGACTCAAACCCCTAAATGACTATATAGATGACATTCTTTTGTAGTATGCAGACCTCCCCTAAAAACTAGGAGTACTTCTACAGAGTAATCATTTTATAAATAAGGGGTACATTCTTTTCCCATCAAAATCTCCCAAAGGCAAAACTCCCACTGAATGAAGTATGATGTGGATTTCACATTACACTTGTAACCAAACTCAAGTACTTTGTCACATACAGCAGAAGTATCAAACAGCTTTGCAGCATGCTTGATGCAGTCTATTCCAATTCGGAATGATACAAATGCAGTATCAAACATTTTACCTTTTTCAATATTTTTCTATTCACAATTTTTTGGTTCACATGACTGTCGTTTTCCTTCACTGTTATTTCTACAGCCTAAAGAGGGAAAAAGAAATAACAAAGGAAACAGAAAATAATAAATCCTATTATCCAGTTGACTGAATAAATGTAAATGATCACCATGTCCATATCAAACCGCCATGCACGGCTATCATCCTCAAAGTCCATGTAGTCCATCCTGTGAGCAGCATGTGGGAAATGCCTCCTTGTCACAGTATTTGAGTGCCTTCGAAAACCTGCTAAAAAACAGATTAGGAGATAAAAATCTTTTAAAAAGGAAGCAGATTGACTATCAAAAAGAAGTTAACACTCCTTCCTCCAGTTGTCAAAAAGACAAATAGAAGCAGGAAATCTCACGCCTCACTGCTAAGTTTCATCACTTTGTCAGACAAAAAATGTGGAATTGATTTTGTAAGATTTAAAAAGTAACACTGTGTTCCATGTCTAGAAAATAGTATGTTTGTTTGTTTGTATTTGGAATTATCTAACATAATAAAGTAATGCTATCTGTTTATGTTATCCAGATCTTTGAACACCTCCTTTTTCATGCCTTCTTCCACTGAGTTTGACTCAGTGATCTAGAAGTGAAAGGCTCCATATACTATAATCAATCTCTTCAGTAACTAGTTAAGCTGTATTCCCTTAGTCTATTCATCTGAATTCCTCAGGAATCAAAATGTATCCAGATTTGTACATACATAGTCAAACAGCTGAAACACAACTGATTTCCTACTTCTAGAATCTGAGATTCTAGAAAAAAACTGTGGAAGAAATTTTTGAAAAAATTATTTTTCAAAATTGTCTTCTAAATAAATTGTGCTTGCTTTAATATGATGTACATTACATTTAATATAATGCATACCAGGTTAAAATCCAATTTTTAAATAATTGTTTGTATGCTGATAACACCTTAAAAATATATAAACAGTTGCAAACAAGTCAAGTGGAAGTAAAAATCCTGTGACGCCAAGATGGCCTGAGTGTGGGGTCCTGCCCAAAGGTCTGTCCTCTTCATTATTCCCCAGACTTCTCCATGTAGCAAGAGAGGTACTGAATAGCTCTCCCCTGTGTCAAGACATGAGGTTAGAGAAAAGTGTGTGCAGCTGTGTCAGGCAGTAGACTGTGGCAAAAAAAAGAGCTTAGGAGCTGTGGTGCAAAGGCAGAAAATCTGTCCCATTCTGATACAGGACAATTGTACTCTGGATTTTTCCTTCTGTTTTCATGTAATGAGCAATTTTTATGATGCATTCTGTATTCTTTAATAAATTCTGTCAAGAAAAATACCTTCTGATATCTGTATCTCCAGCTAGAGTGGAAATAAACCACGTTTCTTAGCCATCTGCAGATAAAAGCTGAGAACTGTAAGAGTTCCTCAAAAACTGAACAGCAACATGGAGTAGAGGTTTGAATTATGAAACAGAGGACCTGAGGGAGCATCAAATGCCTTCCAATGTGTTTTCTACTTCTTAAAAAATATCCTATCATACATGATTTCAGTCCACAAATAATACAGTCCCCAAAAAATCTATGCACGGGCATGTATTTGTGAAAAAATGTATTTTATTTAACTTCCTTGCACATGCCTGTGTTGGTGTACTCTGAACAAGAACTTCTATTCGAATCACATGAATATGCATGCACAGTGCCAGCAGAGTCTGGCAGACTGTTAGTGGGAACCTGCTACTAGATAACAAAAACAATGTTGTGTGCAAATCACACTTTTACATGCACCAAAGCGTGCAAACCAAAAAGGATTTTCACTACAGCATTACAGGCATATCTGTTGCACTCTGCAACCTTCTGTTGAAGTACTAGCAAAACACAATATAAAACTACAAAAAAATTTAAATATTCTCCCAATTTTATAAATTGACCTACTTTTTTTAAACTAGAAAATAGAAGATATCAAATAGAAAATTTTACTCTAAAAATGTCCCCAACTGAATAATATGCAAGCTACAATAACAATTTACATTATAAGTGCTATTGTAAAATTAGATTGTGTATGAACAATGTTATGTATGAATGTTCTGAGGTTATCAGATATACCAAGGTACATCACTTTGGCACAGCCTCTTCTTTCTGCAGCAGATAAGATAGAGCTATTGAAAGACTATGAGAAAAAATGCAAGTACAGACTGAGACCTTCCCATATGTCCCTTTGCAGTGCCTGGCAGCTTTGTGCACTAGAGCTTTGGAAGCTGTTTCCAGAACAATGTGTTAAAACAGCATTACTTGTGTCTCTGCATGCTTTTGGAGCACATCTCACATTGACTCCATTTACTGCACTTTGTGTCCCTTGGTGGAGTAGTTTCGGACTAAATAAATTGTTTTCCTTTCAGGTAAAACTAGAAACAGAAGATGAGCTCTAAGAGCTCAGAAGTGTTCCAGTAATATGCTTCAACCACTAATGAGCATTTAGCCCTTGGGATTGCCTCACACACAAATGCGGACATCTGACCTCACAGCATCAATTTTTGTGCTCTATTATGGCTGATATAGTTCCTAATGCAGGAATGCCTCTAAAAGACAGTGAATTTTTTCCTAAAACATCTTTATGCCATTCATAATTTTACAGACCTCTTGTATCTGTCTTCTTTAATATGCTTTCCAAACAAAATAACTTCTGAATTTCCTTTGTATGGAAAAAGCTTCTATACTTCAGATAAGCCTTTCCACATTATGCCTCACCCTGCTTTATCTTTCTCTGAGATGATGTAATCTAAAATTAAATGCAAAATTTGAGTTGTGGGATTGCCACAAATCTAGACAATGACATAATATTTTCCATGTTGTTATGATTTTAATAATTCCTGCTTACCTTTTTACTGTGGCTGTGCATGAAATGTTCTCAGAAAAATTAATCCCAGTATTATCTAAATGCCTTTTTTTAAATGGCAATAGCTAATTTACAGCACATCACAGTGAATATTATGCATTATGGAGATGCATAATGTCTCTGTGGGCACCTGCTCCACTGCCTGACTGTCCTCATAGTGAAAGTGTTTTCCTTAATGGCAATCCGAACTTTTCATATCCCTTAATGTTCATCCTTTTGCCACTCATCACTGTGAACAGCTGGTCTGTCCCCTTGGTGGTCTCCTTATAGGTATGATAAGGTTGACTTGAGATCCTCCCCAAAGCCAACTTTCCCTGGACTGAAGAAGCCAGTTCCCTCAGCCTCTCCTTCCAGGTCAGGTTCTGCAGGCCTTTGAGCATCCTAGCTAAACCTGGGTACTCTGCTAAATCTGCTCCAGTCTACTTCCATCTTCCCTGTACAGGAGAGGAAGGCAAAACTGCAGGATTTTAGATGTGGTGTTTTGAACAGTAGGGGATAAAAGCTTCATCTACAGGCTTTCATACATCATACTCCTGTTGAGAAAGCCCAGAATGCTGCTGGCCTTCTTCACTGCCAGGGCACACTTCCAGCTCATGCACAGCTTGCTCTCCATCAGGATGTCCAGGCTCTTTCCAGAAATCAGCCCCCAGGCTTTCAGTGCCCAACCTGTCTGACTGCCAGGGCTCTTCCTTCCCAGGTGCAGGGAAGAGTCCTTCAGAGTCCTTCCAGAACATTTCTACAGCTTGTCTAGGTATCTCTGAATGGTAGCCCTGTTCTGCATCTATCAATATGTCCTTAACTTTGCTCTTCTCTGCAGGTCTGATGAAAATGTATTCTGTTGCCTCCTCTAGGTCACTGATCAAAAACTGTTAGCTGTCAAGTTAATATTTACTACCATCAATGAAGTGAATAATTTATTATCACTATAAATTTTACCAGCTGTATACATATCACTTTCCCAAATCACATATGAATGCTCTGAACTACACAGACCACTGTGGCATTCTGATAAGGTCTCAATTTGGCTTGCTACATGCTCTTTTACACTGTACTTTTCATCTCCTACTTTGGTCTGTTTTTCTTTTTGGGTCGCTGGCTGAAGGGTCTTTGATGAAGCAGCTGTGTTTCTCCAACTTCTTGCTCTTTCTGAATGGCAGCCCCTCCACTGAGTCTACCAATTTGTTGTCACCTGCAGACTTGATGACAGCATGGAGGAAAAGAACAAAATTTCCAAGTATTCTATAATTTTTCAAGTATACAGGTGTTTTTATGTTGCTTTCATAAATGAGGTATCATCCCAGACTTCTTGCATAAATGTCAGCTTTCTCCCATATGCACATCAAAAGGCATTATATTCTGGTTATGCTAATATAATAGCTAAATTGCAAGATTTGCTAGTTAAGATGAGCTGTGAGATTTTGTATTTCAAAGAAAGAAAAATCATATATTACCAGAGAGGTTTATGAGAGAATAGCAGTTATCCTGTGTGAATGACTGTAGGCATGTCCCATTGACTTCTCATCTTGTACCCCAAGCTCTAACTCAGTCCCAAGCTCTCCACTGAAACTGAAGTTCCCAAAGTATCCAGTTCCTTCTCCAAACCAAGGCCATTCAATGCACCCACCATCCTTCTCAGATCCAGAGACCCACTTCTGCATGAAAAGCCTGAGCCTCACTACCCTTTTGCCAGCATTTCTACTCCACAAACCTGTTGGCTCAGAAGATTTCTTTCTAGAGAGAGACATATCAAATTACAAACTCTTCTTTCTCCTTTCTGCACACCAGAACCTTCAGCTTTCCTATGCTAAAACTTCTACTATCACCTTCCACGGCCTTTTCCACAGCAGAATTGTCTTTCCATTGCCTCCCTGAATATCCTGCTCTTACCTTCCTCTCACTTTCTTTCTGCTCTCTTTGCATATTTCTCTGCTCTTGCCCTTCTGATTTCACCTCGGGGCTCTCACAGGCTGCAAGCATCTTATATCAATAACCAAATTTACCTGATAGCCTATACAACTCTCTTTTTCCTTTTGATCCCAAAATCCAAGTCCTTCTTTCTGCTAGCTTGTTGGGCTTCAGAAAACCTAGATGTAAAATGTACTTAAGGTGTAAAAATGTACTTTCCTTTCCTGAAACAATTCTTACATTTACTATGTTGTCTGTATTACCAGTTATAAACTTTTGCTAGGCTTTTGGTTTAAGTGTTGAATTCTACCTCTTAGAGAGGTAAATTGTGTTTAATCAGTAATTAGTGCATGCTTAAAAATGTATTAATTGAACTCACTGTGATATATGATCAATCATCAATATGATACAGATGCTCTCTGCATATGAACAAATCAGTTGCATGCAGGCAATTTAGTGAGGAACACACTAAAGGTGTCAAAGAACCCTGTCTAAAATAGTCTAGATAAGAAACTGGTTACTGTGAAAATCTGAAAAAGCCATGTCCTGAAGCCTTTCCTATGGGACGCAAGACTTGATTCCAGAAGGGACACTCCTTTCCATAAGGCAGAGTTGCAAACCACTGTTACAGCTAGATGTGTTTTTTGTGACTTTCATAAGGCATTTAACATTAAAAGAAGAACAACATCCTACAGAAAAAAACTATGCAGAAAACCCAAAATGTGGAAGTGTCACTCATGTACATTTCATTTTTCAAAACAAAAAGCTTGTAAAAACTTGCGTCCTACAGAATCAAGCACCAGGCAAACCAGCTTCTTGCTGTATGGTATGAGCAAAGCTATTGGCATTTATTTCTAAGAATAGTCTCCTCTCTCTTAAAACTTCATAAATCCTACATGGATCTGGGAAGAGAATACACCAAGATGAACCAGAAAAGTACAAAATGGAACAGATAAAAAACCCCAGCCATAATAATTATTAGAATTTCCTGTAACAATTAAGTTCTTAAAAATTTTTATTTAATTCTGCTCTAACTTCCCCTATTATTTCAAAATTGTAAGTACAATTTTTTTTTGGTAGCTAATCTCAGAGTTTTTCTACAGAGATATGTAAACAAAATAAACCTATAATTTATGGTTATTAACTACAAATCAATACAAAAACCATACTTGAATTTAGCAATTCTTTGGATCAGTTATGCTCAACCCTTGCATTACCATCTCAGGCCTTCAGGACAGAGTGGAGGCAACTTGTGATTTGAAGTTTTTCCTCTATGAAATACTGTAAATTGCATTCCATCACAATTACAATTATTTTCACTTGACAAAGAGATTTGACAGTTTTACTTTGAATTGGAAATAAATATAAGATCTTTTTCCATTTAAAAACAGCTTGTCAGATTCCAGTGAGAATTATTTATAAGTGAAGTTTTTAGCATATTCCTGCTATTAGTTTGAATTCTACAAAAAAATATAGCACCTCTTTATGAGTTAACAATGACGTTCAGAATACTAAGCAAATAAAGAAATAAAAAGTCTGGAGGCAGTTACTTCTTCCTATTTTATAGCTAAATAATCCAGCTTTTACCAATTAAAACACAAGCCCATGAAATTAGCTTGTATATTATGACAAATAAACAGATTGTTGGAAAAGAAAATGAGGAAGTTTAAAAATTAATGCCCAAATCCATAAAGCCACATTAAATGAATGCATACACATTTTACATTGGCTATTCTGCATAACTAAAAATCTCACTCATTTATTAAATAAGAAATATATTTACCAATTTTACGAGAATTATTCAATAACTACTATGTCCAGTCTCTCTCACAAATTCAAAGAAAAAGTAGAACAACTCATAATTTCTCTCTTGGGCTGCTTATTTTCCTAAAATAAAGGAATCAAGAAATGAGAGGATTATGGGAGGGCATAATGACCTTAGAAAACAAGCTCAATCTATGATTATTAGCACAGAAAACATAATCATCTGTCATTATTCTATAATTATCAATATTCACAAATAGAAGCCACTTGGCTAGCTGAACTGCTTGGATACATACTAAAATGGGAGTAATTAATCCATATGTCCCAGTGTAAAAGTCACTTTGACTTTGGAAGACTTGAAGGAATTTTGGAAGTCAGCATAGATTTCTATTTTAATTTATTTTATTTTTAAGTAACTAGGAGAACTACCTGCTTGCTTTTTCTTTCTTCCCCTAAAACATAGTACAAAAAGTACCAAACAGTCAGGATATTATGTAATAGCTGAGGACTGATATCAAGGAATGAAGCTGCATGGTCTCATGCATATCATAGAGCTCTAAATGCATATGTTGCATACATTCCAGACCATAACATTTCTTCCTCTGATTCCAAAGGTAAGACTTGCACATGTATATTGATGACATATGATTTACAGTTATGGTAATTTTCATACATTTGCCTTTAAAACAAAGTTGTAATCACTTCTGTTGATTTGTTTTGTTATCACATTTCCTTATAAATAAATTGCATCTTAACAGGGAATTTAACTTGTGGAAACCTTCTCTCTTTGCCATGACAATGCAGACAATGAAAACGTGGGAATTTGAAACAGTAACTTGAGGTATTTAACTTTTTGTGGTATGTGCATCAATAATCTATATGAAAAAATAATTTTAAAAGATATTCAGAATATTCTAAATCAACTTCATCTTATTTTTAATCTAATTTCTGTTTCTTTTCTACTCTCTCTTCATTGAATCTCTTACTCATCATCAACATAATTTATCTCTCTCCTGCTGTTCCTACATTTTACCACTGAACATTTCTGAACATCATGTTGTACTTGTCATCTTCTCAGACAACCAAATAGTGTATTTCAGCTGTATTGCCAGCAACTCTTGCTAAGTTATCATCACAAAAGCCTTCTCCTGTTTGTGTCATACTGTTGTAATCACATCAGCTACCTCTAGTTCCATTTTTTCCTCCCTAAGTACTTACATCCCTTTAGGCTCTGTTTGTACAGACGGCTACCTCACAACATATAGAGAGGCAAACACTATTGATATTTATATGTAGACCTATTATATAATAAGATGACTGAATAAGTATAGATTAGTATTAAAAGAAGTCATATTGTTTCTTGTCTTCAAAGTGAATGCTACTTGGCATGATACTTAATTCTTTCTAGATTCTTATTTTGTCACCTGCATGATTGCTGTATTTTGTCAAAACATAATATTTAATACTAATGGTTATTTAACAAAAACTTTGCAGAGTTTTGTAACTACTGTTATAACCCTTTCAGTGCTTAAGGCTTTACTGTTTTAAGCCAATGTTAATGATTACAATAGATAATAGTAATGCAAATACTTTCTTAAAAATAAATTCATGAATTGGCCCTACTTCCCTTAAGACAGGGACAGTGTGACAGCAGAGATCAGAGGGAATATACATAACAGGCACACCTCACCACATCCCTCTATAAGACAAGACCCTGTGCATTTACACAAAACATTTAGTTTATTTGCAAATCTGTCATGACACCCTTAATTTCTCTGGAGAAACTGGTGAATGACCTATCTTGGAGCCATGCCATTGTCTTTAAAAAAAGGCATGTTCAGCTTTAGCTAATGTCAATGCCCAAAATTCCTATTTCCCATCTGAGCAAACAAAATAACTATTCCTGCAGATAATGAAAAATCCAAAGTACAAGACAGTATCTTTAGAAAGCTGGCACAGTTTTTCTGAACTGAAAGTCTTCTGATGCTGACAGTACTTAACCAGTTTTTAGGAAGTTAGCCAAGATTCCACTGAAAGAGCTGTCTAAAAAGCCTTCATAGATGTTCAACTGAAAATTAAAAATAAAGTTTCACAAAGCAGGTTTATTAAAAAGCTAACAAAAAAGAAGCTATTGGAAATGAAAACGCTTATGAACTGTTAAAAATTCCTTCCTTTAATCCTTGATTAGATGTGTAATGGTTGTTGTCTCTGATTTTTTTCTGATGCCAATTAGATGTGTAATGGTTGTTGTCTCTGATTTTTTTCTGATGCCATTTCATCCAGCTTTATCTACCTAGTGAGTATATTCACCAAATGTCCTGAATTTACTTTTGCACATCTCTGGTTTCTTTGGGAAGGTATGCCTAGTCTGGCTCTGAACTAATTAAAATATGGTCACCTTTTCTTGCTTATTATTCTCACACATCACCTTGACTACTTTCATTGTTCCTTTTTTGTTCTTCACAAAATTAAAACGTCAGCTTTTGTTTTCACTTTAAAGGGTCTCCACAACTCTGTATTGCCTAAAAAGTGTTGCCTAACTTTTAAAAAATTAAGCTGTGCAAGACCATATTCTTCCAAAAATCTTGTCAGGTTTCTGTCCAATAAATGCTTCAGGATCAAAGTGAACTTGTGTTTATGTCCAAATTGGGAATGGGCACAGAGCTATCTGTCACTGGTACAGATGTATGAAGTAGTAATCACAGGCATGTTAGGCAGGAAAAACATGGTTGTCCTGCTTTTTTCTCTATCAACTCCTTGACAGTGATGAAGCCAACTGATATATCTACCATCTATTATCAATCAAAAATTATTATTTTTGTAGCAAACAAGGTGTCTGTGAGGCATCAAACCAATAGACTGAACATCAGGCAAACTTAACTTTTGAATTAAGATGTATTTACACCAGCGGAGTTGAAATTTTTAGTGACTACATGAGTACAAACTGCTCTCCTAGGCAGTGCATTTCAGTGCTGGGGAAGAATGCACGACATAAAATTTACTAAACATAACAGTTAACAGCTATAGCTAACAGCTAACAGCTAATTAAGAATAGAACAATTTTTTCCCCTATTCCTTATTCTTCTTGGCATAGTTGGCAAGGATTATTCCCCACTTCCACTAAAACACATAAAAACCATTTGCTAATTCCTGTAATTGGTGAAGAAAAAAGGCATCTTTGTTTCCACTTGTTCACAGACACCAATCTGAACTAATCACAACAGAATTTTACACAAAACATAAATATTAAAACCAAGAGATACTTTATGCTCTGAACAAATTCTGCAATGAAAGACTATCAGTTCCAAAGAACTAGTAAGTCAAAGTTTGCCTATATGAGGTTAAACTAAGATTATGTAGTGTTTTCAATTGTCTCTAGAGAGCAATAAATATTTATGTGATCTTATTTAAGAAATAAATTAAATAAAATAAAACCCTTTTATGATGGCTTAAATAAAATTGTAATGGAAGACACTATTTTCTCAAACTGTAGAACACCTTATAAAACAGGCACAGTGAGTAGTCTAAAGGTCTTCCTACCCTATCATTCTTCCTCTGAGATGTCAAACTATGAGGAATTGGTTGGGATTGAAAAAAAGTAAGAACAAGGCAAGCATATTGCAATACTTTTTCCTCTCAGTCCCAGGGACTTGCATTTCCAGGATCTCTGCAGACAAATGTGGTATCTTTGAACTTAACAGGAAAAAGAATCTGTCATTATTTGAACCCATGGTTTGGGGTAATGATAATTTTATTTAATGTCTTTTAGTTCTTTTGCAGAGTTTTAGTTCTTTTATTATGAGACAGAGAATAACAGCAGCACATACACTTCTGTCATGCCTTTTGTGATCTTAATTACCGCAATCATCCCCCCTCTTTTAGTAATCTCTTTCTTTGTGTGAAGCATTCTAGTCTACTTACACATTCCTCATCAGGAAACAATTTAAAACTGACTTACTCTTTTATCTTGTCTGTACCCTTCCTGCTAACTACCTTGTTTTGCGATGAAAGGAAAACAATGTAAACATCGCTGAAGAACATTGGGTACCAAGACAGTTGCCTGCCACTGCTTACCCTTGGTTTTAATTTTTATTATCCCAAATATTTCAGTACTGTAAGCAAAAGTTACATCTTTGTATCTTGTAAAAAATATGTTGGATAGTACAAACTGCAATATAGACCCATATGGGACCCATATGATATCTCTTCAGTGAGAAAAAAATAATCATGTATTTCTATTCTTTGTTTGGTATCTTTTAACTGGCTATTAATGCTTCAAAGGACTTTCCCTCTTATCCTGAACACAGCTATATTTTATCAAGCATCTTTAGAAAAGGACCTTAAAAGCTTTTAGGAATTGTAAGCTGCAGAGTCAAAACTATGATACTGCTAACTCCCCTGCAAGTTCATTTGGGTATCTCTGATACAGCTGTGGGACCATGGCTCCTTAAGAGGTCCATGATGTTCCTAATTTGTCTTCACTGACCAGTATGAATCCTTGGTTGCCTAAACAGAACTAAAGATGCCAATCTAACATCCATTCAGGGACGTGTCAAATGGGGAAAGGCTACAGTATGCTTTTTTGCCATGGCAACTCTATCACAATCCTTGGTGTTGCATAATTACAGCTACCAATATTCCTGGTACACCAGTCATACAATACCAAGGTTAAATGGAAGCAAGCAATCCTGAAGACACATACAAATTAGATAGAATTTGATTCCCTTCAGTGCATTGATGAAGCAATAGAGACAAATCAGCAACCATAATTTCTGAGTAGTAAATTACCTTCCTACACAGGCTAGTGCTGGAGACTGTCTTTAGGAATGGAAAAGGTTACAGAACACCCTTTTCCATGAGAATGTGGCTCTGAAGGAGTCCCTGAAGAACAGCCTCTGCAAAACAGCTTAAAAGATCAACAAGGCTATTGATACACAATAGTTTGTACTAACACTGTAGGCAAAATAACAAGGAAGGAAGTGGCAGTCCTGAAGCTGAAGCTTAAGACATCTCTGTGGTGATGACCTTTTTATTTTAAATTTCCCCTTCCATTTTCTTTTCCTTTCAGATTGACTTCTACTTGGCAAGGTGCAGAAGGAGAGGCAGCTAGAGCACAGCTCTTGGGTCCATGGGACCCAAGAGGGACTTTGGAATCAGGAAATCATTCTTGCATTTTTTACCAGCAAGAGATGAAAGAACTTGTGGGCAAGGAAAATGGGTGCAAGAGTTAGGGTCCAAGTGATGACAAATCAGCAAAATTACAAAGTTGCCATCAGTGGAGCTGACCTAAGAAACTCAACCAGCAGGCTTGGATTCTGTCTTTTCTGTATTAGTGTTCTATAAGCCTAACAGATACTCTGAGACAACACTTTCCAGGGAAGTGTGTCTTTTTTAGGCAGAAAATTCACTTTCTGTGAAGACTGCAGATTGCAAATTAACTTGTGATTTCATAAGCTCTGCTGAAGAATCTTGAGAGGCTGAGGGAGCTGGGCCTGTTTAGTCTAGAGAGAAGACTGAGAGGGAAGCTCAATAACACATACAAATATCCCAAAGGTGAGTGCCAAGAGGATGATGCCAGACTGTTCAATGGTGTCCAGGGATGGCAAAAGGAGCAATAGCCACAAACAAAAACACAAGAAGTTCCACCTCAACATGAGGAAGACTTTCTCTGTGTTGAGGGGGGCAGAGCACTGGAACATATAGGTTGTAGAGACTCCAGATAGGTTGTAGAGTCTCTCTCTCCAGAGACATTCAAACCTCACCTGGATGAGTTCCCATGTCATCTGTTCTGGGTGACACTGATAGGATGGAATAGTAGAACTTGAGAAAAATAGTCCAAAATACAGATTATTCTGGGAGCCTTGTTGCCAGGATTACTCTTCACAGCTAAAATTAAATGCTGCATCTTCTATTTTCAGTAACACCTGTCTTGTTTTCTTCTCAGTAGATCAGAGTATATGAACTTGAAAACCAGTATCACTTTTTTTGGTTCTTTTAAATAAGGAAGTATGAACTTGAAATCTATAAATTTTCTTTTTTTAACATCCTGCCTTTGTTGCCTATCAAACTGAAATCATGATAACAACAACCTTGAACTAAGAAAGTAAATTTTAATATTGTACCCTTATTATACAGATAGAGATATAAAGAAATGTACCAACAGGTATTATTAAAAGCTTTCTCTAGAGGAAATTGTTTACCATTTTCTCTAGAGAATGATTACATAAAAGGCAGATATGACCTTCTGAGATGGTGATAATTTTCACCAGGTTTTAGTAGGCTTGGAAAACACTCTATTGTGCAATCCTTGCCTGATGCAGAAGTCAATTTTTTTTATTAAGTACCTGAAGAGATGAGATCAGGAAAGAATCTGCACAGATTTCATAGAATCTAACACTGGGGGAATGTTTTCTAGATTAAGCATTTGAAAAGATAGAAATAAATATTTTATTTTAAACTAAACTTTCACTTTAATTGCCATATTTTAAATGAAAACATTGGCAACAGTAACAATTGGAGAGGATTCCTATTAGCCTAGGAATAATTATGATTTCAAATAGTCACCATGGCTGTAACTCAGAGGTTTCATGATCCCCTTCTCCTGTTCTGAACACCTACCTCTGCTTTTCTTGAGACATCTCTACAACCTTACTCCATATGCAGGCAGCCAGCATCCATCTATGATAATCATTATCCTGACTACTTATCATCTATCTCTTCAATATATTTCTGTTTCAAATTTATGCAAAAGCTTCTAAAATAACACTTTTAGGCCTAGTGTACTAAATGTATAGGTAATTTTTAATTTGTGCACTTTGATTACACCAAAATCACTGTCAAATTAAGTATCATATTTGCAATTTAAATTATCCTAATCACTTATTTAGCCCACATGTCTGTATCAAATTACTTTTGGAGACTTACTCTTAGTTGGTGAACTTTCTGTGACTGTACAGTGCTTACAGAATGCAATTCCACTTTCAGACAAAGGCCACACTTAAGTTATTCAACTATGAATATATGACAATAGGATCCAATTGAGTGTGTTTGCTGTTTAATTCTCCTGTTTAAATGTCACTATTTATCTGTTTTAAAATCTATTTAAGGAAACCATTAATTTAGATGTTATTTCTATTGTGCAATTACAGTTTTTAAAAGTTGCCAGGACTCAAAAGAATAACTAATATATTTCCTTATTTCATATGAAACAGAAGATATTTTCAAGAAATATTTAAAATTAGCTTGTTAATGTTTCCATGTATTAAAAATATCAATGGGAAAAGAAGAATTGCTCTCCTTCTTGAATAGCATTCCCATTTTATCATTAACCTGTCCTTGACCAAACACAGCATACCATAGAGAGAGCAATACCATAGGCAATATTTATTAAACAAATGGGAATTCTGTTGATTATTTAATTGGAAAAAAAATAAAGGGGAAAACTAATCTGGAGAACAATTAATCAGCTTAAAGCCCAAAAGTGTTGCAGTCCTGAGGTTTCTTTCTTTTGGTATAAGAACTGAAAAGCTGTGATTGGTTATACTATTAAAGATAATTCTTCATTCCTTGTGGAAAATCTAATATGAAAGAAGACTCACATGTAGATTACCAAATGTATTTGGCTTAGTGAATCAGTTCAGGAAAAAAAACTAAGGAAAAAGAGGAAGTGCTTGATTTTACCTAGCAACCCTGCAATGTTTAGAAAGTCTTAGTTAGTTAACCTGATAAATTTTGTACATATATATATATATATATATATATATATATAAAACTTGTATATATGTGTACATAATGTAGACTTCATAACAGCCATCTTTCTCTCCTCATATTCCAATCTAGTTCTGAGGTCCAATTTTTATCTAGCATCTCTAATGAGATCACTCTAATGAGTGATTTAAGTGGTTAAGGTTTACTATTTTTATATCTGTGTTATTAAAATGATATTGTGGAAGAGGTTTCATCTCAATGAAATCTGGAATCAAACAAAAAGAGCTTCTGGATTTTGATTGAACACTGGATCTGCTAGATATGAAGGTGAAAGAGCTAACTTTTAGCTTTTTCTAACATGGCTAAAGAATTTCTTCTTTGACAATGCAGTATTGTATTGCAGTATTTGACTGTGCACGCCTATACAGACATGGTTATTCACATTCAAAATTGCAAGACTTCATTGCTTTCTAAGCACTGTAATCATATCCCTTTCTACTCCAGTCACTCTACTCCTGTACCCACCCTACTCCTCTTTCCATTCTTTATATTTGACTTCTGAAATTCTAACATCCTATTAGGCTATCAGGTCCTTAGTTAAAAGAAAATTAATTTAAGTACCCCCTTTATCCCTTCAGATCTCAGTGGTATCAGGGTTTGCATTTGCAATGGAATCTAATATGGTGTCAGAAGACTTTTGCTGTCACTGTTTTCAGTATTTTATGCCTGTTAAGATCCTAGCAGCCTCTTCCGCCAGAGAACACAAGCAATTAAGAAAACCAAATATGGAAATTTACGTGTTGCTGAGCACAGTTTAGATACAAGCCCAAATAAACAGTCCAGGAAGAAAACATTATATATTTGCATTTTGAAAGCACACAAACCTGCAGCAGTTTTTATTGAAATAAAAAGTCAGAAGAGAGACATGGCAG
This sequence comes from Alaudala cheleensis, assembly GCA_013398995.1. Classification (NCBI taxonomy): domain Eukaryota; kingdom Metazoa; phylum Chordata; class Aves; order Passeriformes; family Alaudidae; genus Alaudala; species Alaudala cheleensis. The sequence goes on from VWYE01015083.1 coordinate 137,567, forward strand.
CAACCCTTTTATTTAGGAATGCAAAGACAAAGTTTCAGACAACTTTGTGGTTTGTGTGTCTTATTAACTAGGTCTAACCATGTTCCCATTTAGTGAGACTTCTAGGCAACCCTTTGGAGGCACATAATTCCAGCATTCAAAGTTACCTTTGTTAAACAATATGGCAAAATTTCAGGTGGCACAATACTGAAACTGTATGACCTCTCCAGACTTTTCTTTTATTTCTAATTACCTGTGCTTTGTACAATGCTTAGCATTGTGAAATATATTTATGAAAGACATAATTCATAAAACACTACAAAACATAAAGGAACTATGTCACATACATAATATATATTAAAATAAACCAATCAGCCCAGCATTAACACTCATACTAGATTAACTCCTGTTAGAGAAAGTAGTCATCTTAGTTTGTCCTGCCAACAGTTACTTCTCTGAGTAATACCAAAGATAATCTACCAGTCCGCAAACTTCTCAAGTCTGCTATTTTTGATAGCCAGGAACATTTATTGATATTTTCAGTATCAAATTGTGACCTTACATAACATGATTTTGTAAGTGAAGTACCAGAATTTATCAAATTTCACCTTGACAAAGGCCTGGGTGGATTTTTAAAAGGAATATAAAATGGAGGTTCTGGTTTGTTTTTTTTTTTTTTCCCACACACTTTTAGAAGCAATCTATTCTTACAAACAGGAAAAGTACATCTGCTAGCAAGACTCAGCACTATGAAAACTTTATACAAGTAACTGTATAAGTAAATGTACATGAGACCTGGTGAAGAAAGGCCATTAGACTGAAAACAAGGAAATATGGGTAAACAGTGAATCCTGCATTTGGGAGGTCTAACTTAAATGTTGTTCAGTTAATAATGAGTTAATCATGAAAATATTTTAAGTGTTAAATAGCAACACGAGGACTAAGCTTTCTCAATACAATAAAGAGATAATGAAACTAAAACATGCATATCTATTACCCCATTTTGTATGTATTATGTATGGAATAATAGATATTATTTGAAACTTTTAATTTTACTTTTTTCATGAAAGACTGATTCAGATTTTTTTAGAGGTCTGACCACACTCAGAATTAGTAACATTTTTTCCTTACTAGAGTAATTTTCTTTATTTCACTATGCAGACAGAAAGTTTTCTAATGAGAACACTACACACAATTGTCCTGATAATGTGCACAGAATTAAAGATTCAAAAAACCAAAAAATTAATAGGTACATACACAATTGTCTTTTTACAGTTTCAAGTTTATCTTTAGGATCAGGGCACTGTGCATGAATCACTCATGAGAACTAAACTCATGTCTACTTTAAGACTGATCTGTATGTTTGCCAATGGCATATATTTATCAGAGACTTACTTTCAAATACAACACATGAGATTGAAGGATATTTAGGCAAAAATTAAAAATCTTACCTTCAAAAACTCTGAATGCCTTCTTGCAGCTTGGTAGAGGCCATTTAGCAGAATTCGATTTTTGAAAATTTTCCTTTAGATTCAAATATTCCATAGGGAAAAAAGATCTGGTAGAGTTATTCAGATCTACAATAATTAAGGGGAAAGAATACATACATCAATGCTCTAAATAAAATGATAATTTGCATAAATTTATACAAAATATAAATGTCATATCTACTGTGTAATCCTTCTCCTGATTATAACATCTCATTTTTTAAAAAATCACATTTACTCAAGCATTTCCATATATAGTAAGACCAAGACTTAAACACTGTTTTTCATCTAGAAAAGATGAAAGTTTTGGCAAAGTTATATATTTAAGAAATTGACTATTTAACTTGCAAAACTATGATGACCTCTATGAATAAAAATTACATCCTTAAAAATGACTGTGGTGTTAATCTCAGTTCATAGTGCTCTTTCTTTAACATCACCAGTCAGTAATGCAAAGGAAGGGGAAGAGCCTGAAATTTTTTTGAGATTTTAAAAAATACTTTGGATTAACAGGAACTAAGAAAACATTTGTAGGATGATTCATGACACATTGGAGGAGCTGGCATTACATACTAATCTCAAGAAATCAACATCTTCTCAAGCTATAATTTGGGGAAATACCTACATGATTGCAACTCAAAACTGCCAGATTAATCTGTCCATAGCAATGCAATGGAAAACAATTTAAAAACAACAGTATTTTCCTACCATTGAATTGATCTGTTGATAACAAACAGGGTCGCTAAGGTAGTAGTTAACCCCTTGCCCATCAAACCCCTGCACAATTCGTGTCTCCAAACTAAGATGGCTCCAGATAAATATTAATAGTAGCTGGTACCATAATTCTTTCTGTACCTTTGAAGTAAGAGAAGACATTCACGGGTTTTTTGAGAAGGCTTGTGCTTTATTACTACATGTGGTTGAATGTAATAGAACATACTTTTCTTATAAGAAATATTATATGGAAGGATAACACTTTTCCTTAGCAAATTTAAGAAAGCTAAGATTTTTGTGAACAGGCTCCAAAAAGAAGAAAAAAATCCTTTGCTTCCAGGAGCTTTTTTCTGTGTAAGAGGAAGACATTAGCAGATTTGAAGTAAAAACCCCATGCTGGTCTGATTCTAAAAATTATCCTTTATTTCACCATGTCACAATGCAGGTGGAATGAGGCTACACAATAAAGGAAGAGCACAGAATCTTCAAATCTTCTATCTCGTTATGTGAAAATAGAGCTAGTGCACATATAAATTGCTGTCACTGAAGGAAAAAAATTGTTTTCTTCTCTCCTAAATGTAAAATGAACAAACTGTGTATTTTTCACTAGTGTTTTTTAAATTTTTATGAAAGAGCTTTATGTGCTACTGAACATATTTGGATTAAGTACTATTCAGATTCAGGCTTCTGATGAGACTATGCTTGCCTCACAGCATAGACAGAGAACATTTTAATTTCCTGCTACAGACCACAGAAATCAACACAGTTCTTTCAATTTTATTCACATTTAAATACTGAAACCTCTGGTGAGGCATCTAATTCCTGTTTTTCAGAAAAGGCAATGGTGACAAGTCTTACTGGCATCTAGAAGGCTGCTTGGCTAGGCTTTCAATGAAAGAGTCCCTCAGGCTGGCCAGGTCACCTGTATGTATGTATAATATGTATATCTGTATGTATATATGACCCTCTTCCTCTGCCACATGCCTGGACCTCCCTTGCACAACCACTACCCTCAGTCTGCGTTTCTCCAAAGTGGTGGATATATTGCACATGCGTGTCAGATCTGGCCCTTCTTTGCAAACAACATAAATGAAACTTTATATCAACGGAAGCATAGAAGATCGCTTGTTCCTGGTAAGTGAAGCATTTAAAAGATAACTTAGATAACTTAGAAAGTGCTGTTTTCTTAGGTGTATCCTGAGCATGGATATCATTGCCCAGGATATCATATCAGATCAGATGTGACTTCATCCTGATGGGAGAAGGGCTTCTAAGAAAGCCTTAAAGGAAGATGGGAATGCAGAGTAAATATCATCAGAGCAACCTGTATGGACTGGAACTCATGCTTGATCCTGTAAAAAAGGCTCAGTTGATCAAGGAAACTGTCCAGAGTCAAATATGGCTTTGTAGCTTTTAGCTAAACAGGTTTTCTCCGTAACTGATGGATAATTGGCCTCTTAGACTTTTTTTTACACCTGCATCCTTCTCTTACAGTTATGTTCAGTCTGCAGAACTACACAAGCTAAAAAGAGAACTTCTGAATATATCCTTAATTGCTTTTCTTTTTGACATATCTTTGTAAAATAAATGAACATATACGAATGGAAAGCTGCAGAAAGCATCCAAAATAAATTAGTGAGGGAAATAAGACATCCCAGCTGCAGCATTAGAGAAGTATGTAAAGACTACAAGCAATTTTGCTTTGCTGCCTGCACAAACTTATAGCAGCAGTGACTTTAGCATACCTTTAAAAAGGCTTAATAACTCTTGTAAGTGAAAAAAAAAAATTACTATGCTTTATGTTGCTCTGACACCATCCATCTCCTTAATGTGCTGATTTTACTAATTTCTCTCAGGATAAGGTACTGTAATGGTTTCACATTTGCTAATTTCACTTCCCAGTCAATGCACCAATTTGTGCAGTGGTTTGAGTGTCCTTTCTGCTGTGAGATGGGATTAGGAGAAAAGCAAAAGCAGGCCAAAACTTGATGGGTATAAAGATAGATTTATTAACACACACTAAAAGAAGAGAAAGAAAATAAAAATGAAACTTTTCAAAACATTTCTCCTTCCCCCAACAAGCATTCACTTCCCCACTGATGACAAGAAAAGAGACAAGACTTGTGTGGATACTGACAGCCTGGTCAGAGAAAATCTCCAAGTATCAGACAGCAGCACGGCCTGTGAGAAGTAAAACTTCCCTAGGCATTTGCTCTGGAAAGAACTATAAAAAATCTCTTGCATCTGTTGTTGATTCAAGATGTTTATAAGAGGTGTAGTTTTTTTAATTAGCCAGTGATGGTGAGGGCTGTTGATTAAAGGACCAATCATGTCCAGCTGCTTTTCTGCTGTCTATATATGCTTTCTGAATAAAGTTTTGCTTTCATGCCCTCCAAGTACTGGAGTCTGTGTTGCTTCATTCAGCTGTCCCTAATACGATAGCAACAGATTTGGAACTCTTAGTCAGTTACCACCCGTAAAACAGTCTTTCATCAGTTCATTTGAAGAGAGAAGTCTCTTTAGTTTACCATGGAATTTCCCCCACTGACAGCTTAGAACAGTTTTCTTGTGGGTCTTTACTGTCACAAAAGCAGCCACCAGCGAACCTGCCTCATGGAGTCCCTTCCATCAGCAGCTTTCCTGAGCTGCATATGGGTCATGGATGCTTTGGGGTGTCATTTTAAAGATGAGCAACTCTAAAGGCAAAGGATTTCTTCACATCAGGAACAGAGATGTATTCTCACTCCTTCATTGGTGCATAGGGCTTCTTATCTCATCTCATCNAGGACCAATCATGTCCAGCTGCTTTTCTGCTGTCTATATATGCTTTCTGAATAAAGTTTTGCTTTCATGCCCTCCAAGTACTGGAGTCTGTGTTGCTTCATTCAGCTGTCCCTAATACGATAGCAACAGATTTGGAACTCTTAGTCAGTTACCACCCGTAAAACAGTCTTTCATCAGTTCATTTGAAGAGAGAAGTCTCTTTAGTCTACCATGGAATTTCCCCCACTGACAGCTTAGAACAGTTTTCTTGTGGGTCTTTACTGTCACAAAAGCAGCCACCAGCGAACCTGCCTCATGGAGTCCCTTCCATCAGCAGCTTTCCTGAGCTGCATATGGGTCATGGATGCTTTGGGGTGTCATTTTAAAGATGAGCAACTCTAAAGGCAAAGGATTTCTTCACATCAGGAACAGAGATGTATTCTCACTCCTTCATTGGTGCATAGGGCTTCTTATCTCATCTCATCTCATCTCTCTGTGTTCAAGTATCTAATGGGATCACAGGATCGCAACTACTAATTCAATATCAATTCACTCACAGGTACCTTTGCTCAAATCCACAAATCTGAACAATCATCTCCCCAAAATGCATATTTTCCCCGTGGTTTAAAGGGATATTCCAACATATTACAGTCTACAGTTTACCACGGCTCAAAGAAGACTGTCAGCCTGGGCATCTTCTCATCTCTTCCATCTAAGGGGCAGCTCTTTCTTCACTGACTTGATATCTGCATATTGTCCCTCTTACATGCCTCTAATCTGGCCTTTTCTTCCACTTAGAGAAGGGTTAGGGCTTTAGAAGTTTCATTTGTCAAAAAAGGGTTAAACAGCTCTCCGGGGCTTGCAGATGTTCCTGTGATCTTGGCCTGGTAGCTCCGGCCGCTCAAGGATTTCAAAGCTGCAGGGATGGGGGCCTCAGGAATAGCGGCCAGGATCTCTCACACGGCTGGGCTTCTGTCCCCGCTGCTCCTCCATCTCATAGGGTGGGTCCGGCTCGGAGCTGCTCCCTGGGGNGATATGATCCCTTAGTTCATTTGAAAGTTCTTCAGTATCTTATGCACTGGGAAATTTCAAAATATTTTTCTTAATATATATAATAAAACAAAGTTAAATTAGTGTACTCATTTCAAAAAATATTGCTAGGTCAAGCACATATTGCTATATACTGAATGGCAATATACAAATAGCTCCAGATTAACACAAAACATATTCTATACTGTTGTGCTCCACTATTTATGGTATACCCTATTTACATATCTATGACACCATATTTCCTCCTTAATCATTAAAATCCTTCTCCTCAAAAAAGCTACATACCTATTTAATATTTTAGCAGAGTGGGTAAGGTTGAATGGGATATTTTGAGAACAGCTAGTCCAACCTGCTCGAGCAAGGTCAGCTGCACAGGTGTCCAGTATCCTATCCAACTGCATTTTGATAGGTATTCCACAGCCTTTCTGACCAGCCTGTTTGAAACCCTCACATGAAGAAAAGGGCTTTCCTGTGTTCAGATGAGATCTCATGTGTTTCAATTTGTGCTGAATGCCTCTTGTGCTTGCAGTGAGCACCACTCAGAAGAATCTGGCTCCTTCTTCTTCCTTCTTTCCCACCAGGCATTTTTACACATTGTAAGTTAAGTACTTAAAGGCCACAATGATCCTGGTAATATTTCAGTTAGATGACTGTAGCATGTTGAAAAGTTTTCCAAATACATTTTTGGAAGCATCTTTATTCTCCTTCTGTGCTCTCCCAGCAGTAATTTTCTGCAGCAAATCTGCTAAATTGCTTTTTAAAAATTTAAATAGCCCTAGAAAAACCTAACTCTTTATCAGTGAAACACACTTCATCTGTACATCAAATTGAAGGGAGCATCAAAAATTAGGGAAATGAAATGAGAACAGCTTGAAATCTCTATACACCAGACAGGCAGGGGGTTGAGAGTACTCAGGCTGCAGGTTTCCATCCATTTTGTCTGCTGCAGTGCAGTCAGTGCGGGAATAGCCAGTCTCTATCCCTGGCCACCAGCAGCTGCTCAGTCAATCATCTTGGGGCAATAGGTTCATCTGAAAAATGCCTTCTTGCCACCCAAATGAGTTCTTATTAACCCCAGTCAGTTCCTCAAATTGATCTGACATCAAATCATACAAAGTTATGCCTGTACAAAGGCAGAGTCTGTGTACAACCAGAAACAGAAGGTGGGCAGCTCTGCTGAGCAATGTGAAATCATACCTCAGTCTGCATCCCTAACCTGTCATCATCACAGCACTCACAACATCTTAAAGAGGATCTCTGCAAGATCTCTGTAGCATCTGAAGTGAAACAAATACTCCAGCATGGCTGAGTCATTTCCATTACTTTGTGATCTGTCTATGCACAGTTTTAAGTGCTGTAAATGACCTAACTCCAGATACCACAGTGCAATTTTATCAATGGTACTTGAATCTGCCATATAAGCTTTGGACATAAAAGATTGACTCATTGACTGTTCCAGATATTCTATCTGCAGGACTACATACCCTCTTCTATTTCTATACCCAATCTGACACCAAACACCCTCTACCTATCATATTTTCCTTCTGTTAAGAGTAAGGTACACTAGAGATGAGGGTATAAGAGGTCAGGATGGGAAAATTTAAGAAGATTATCCAAGGTTCTGCCAGCCTTTATTTTCACTTGTGGCCAAATTTAATGTCATAAATAAAAAAAACATTTTTTTGGTGCCATTAAGTGAGCAATTTAAAAAATACTTCTGCAGTAGGATGGTTTGAGAAATATTTATTATGTATGGAACGTGTTATTATTTAGGAAGAAGAAACAAAAGAAATTACCAGAATTCTACCAGAATTGCCAGAAAAGAAAACTACCAGAATCTCACTTCTAAAATAAAAAGTTTATAAGTGCTTGTTCCAAAAAGCTTCTTGACATTGAACAGAACCTGCACAGAATGTTCTTAGGAGGAGTTAAACAGAAAGAAAATCTCACAGTGTATTAGCATTACCAAAATTTGCTCTGAATGCATACAGGAAGGAAAAGTACAAATGTATGCATAAAGTACAAACTATGCGTAAAAACTTTCATTTTTATACCTGTTTGGAAAAAGACTCTGGCAATTGTAGTGCGACACAATGGACATGGAGTGCTGGCTGGATTGTCTTTGGCAAGCATCCTTAAGCAAGGTTCACAAAAGATATGGTGGCATGGATAGCACATGTAAGGATTGAAATAAACATCCAGACACACAGCACAGAGATAGCTTTCTTTATCTCCTCTGAGTTCATGCTCATCATCAGTATGCAGGTCACCATTTGCAGGCTGTAAGAAGAAAAAGAGAACATATTTTCACATTCAGCTCATAATTATTTTTGATAGACCAACCAACTGGAAGGTAATTTTCAGTAATGCTTAAGAAGATAGTACACACAGGTGATATTCTTAAATTTAATACAGGTTACTTTTAACAAGATGATAGAACATAAAACAGGAATGTCACAAAAAGTCCTTAGTGGGAAAGACAAAAATTCATAAGAAAGTTAAAGAAGGAAGTATCAAAACCAAAAAGGCCGAGTAAAACTGTATTATGATCAGATTTCTTCTTTTAAAATGAATTTAAAAATTTATAAGTATCTGCATTACAAAAATTGTAGAAACATAGAATGGCATGGCTTAAATGGGACCTTAAAGATCATCTAGCTCCTAACCTCCTGCCATGTGCAGGACACTTTTCACTAGACCAGGCTGATCAGAGCTCCATCCAACCTGGCCTTGAACATTTCCAATAATGGCTCATCCACAACTTCTTTGGGCAATCTGTTCCAGTGCCTCACCACTCTCACAGTAAAGAATTTTTTATCAAATGTCAAATCTAAACTTACCCTACTGCAGTCATCCCTCCTTGTTCTGTCACTACCTGCCCTTGTAAATAGTCTCTCTCCATCTTTCTTGTGGGCTCCCTTCAGGTACTGAAAGGCCACAATTACATCACACTTAAGCCTTCTCTTTTCCAACCAAGTACTCAACAAACCAAAACAAACTTTAAACAAACCAAATACTCAGTCTTTCCTCATACGAGAGGTGCTCCATCCCTCTGATAATTTTTCTGAATTATTTTGTCTGAACCTGCCCCAACAGGTTCATGTCCATCCTGTGCTGGGACCCCAGAGCTGCAGGTGGGGTCTCAGCACAGCAAAGCAGAGGGGCAGAATCCCCTCCCTGGCCCTGCTGCCCACACTGCTTTGGATGCAGCCCAGGACACATTTGGCTCTCAGGGCTGGGAGTGCCCATGGCTGGGTCATGTGTTTCTCTCAGGGCTGCTCTTGATCCCTTCAAGCCTCAGCCTGTACTGATACCAGGGCTTAGCACATTCCACTTGGTCTTATTAAACCTTCATGAGATTCCTTATACACCCAGTTTTTGAGCATGTCCATGCTGCTCTGGATGGCATCCCATCCTTCAGGTGTGAAAATACCTTTACTTTGACAAGAAAGGCAAAACAAAATAAAAATCTCTAAAAATAAGCTGCCTTTTTGTTCTGCCTTTGAAAGTAATTAGTGAAGGGCAATTTCCAGCAAAAATGAGTTCAAAACAAGCCACAGCTTTATTACTACAAAGCACCATGTAAAACTCAGGTTATAAAGTCTAAGAATTCCTACCATCTTTGGCAACTCCTTGCTTTTGTCAGCACACGTGCTTCAAATTTCCTTGCACTGCTATATTTGCATGAAGACAGTTGGATTTCCCAAATGGTGCTCATCCCACATGAATGTAACAACTTGTGTGTATTGCCATGTTCCTGCTTTGCTCTTCTAAGATGACTAAACCTTTCAAGTAATCTGAAGATCTGATATTAATGACACCCAGGTTTTTGGCTGTTGTGGTTTATGAATGGTACTCCTCAACTTAGTGCTCCCACTGAGACTCCCCAAACTATGTGTCACTCACTCACTCCCCCTCCCCTCTGCAGGGGCCTGGAGGAGGATTGGAAGCACAAAAGGTAAAGATCACAGGCTGAGATAAGAACAATTTAATGGGAATGCCAATGAGAGAAGAAAATGAACAGTAACAGCAACAATACTAAAGGCAGAGAGTATAAGGAAAAAACTCCTCATTGCTCACTGTGGAAACCCCTGACAACAGATAAATATCCCACTGCTCCCTCTGGCTCAGAACCAGTGCCACCTGACTGGCCCCTCCAGTTTGGAATCGATGTTATCCAACCACTCCCTCCAGCTCAGAACCTGTACCACACTTACTCAACTGGAAGGAAGCCCTTCTCTTTGGGAGAGACCCCCTTCTCCTGACCCCAGCAATAACATGAGGTAGAATAGAACAATCTTCCTAGATCTTAGCCATGCCCTCTCCTGGCTACTGCAAAAGTTAACCCTATCCTGACTGGATTTTCTCCACTTGACAGGATAGCAGAAAACTTTGGTGTGTTCAGAAATTGACTACAGAGGCAACTAGGCTGTACTGATAAGCAGGAAGCATAGGTTTGGCTGGACTAACATCCACAGAAGCTAGTCACAGACAGGAACAGCTTGGGACCATTACTTCCAGCTCCATGCTATAGGAAAGGCTCTTTAGCCAACATTAAATACTAGAGTATTACAAGTATGTTTAACCCAGACTGTCTTTACACTTACAGCAGAGAAAACCCACACCAGAATAAAATGGCAAAGGGTAATAGAATTGATAACAGCTAAATAATTTTAGAATGAAGGAAGCTTCATAATACCATTTCTTTGGGAGAAAAGTGGAAAATAATTTGACAGAGAAAATGAGAAAAGTAATCTCAGGTAATTACATGACCAATGACTTCAGCAGAAATCATGAAACACTAATATATTGTGAAAGTAACAGTCCCCTCCAACCCTGCCATGTGGGCTTGGCAGTGCTGGGCTCATGTTTGTACGTGATCATCTTAAAGGTCTTTTCCAACCTATATGACTCTATGGTCCTATGTAATGTCAAAATCAAAATTAAAATCTAGCTCAAAAACAAAATAAATGGAACAGAAAGCTTTTGCTAACTGGTTTTGAGCACTGTTTGGAAAGAAAATATACCAAGTATCCAGAGGAGCTGACTGCAAGATAAATGTCTTTCATATGGCAATTAAGTAACTAAGAGAGCTAGAGGCAAAACTGCTGAAGACTCACGGGTAATGGTTGGTTCTGAGATAGGTTTGTAATCATGGCAAGTTGCATGGACGGCAGTATCTCAGAACCAACTACATTTCGAAAGATCAAAATTATTCTAATGTGCAAAGAAGATCTAGTTAGGAGTAATTTTCTTAGTGGAAGAGATGTCTTTTCTATAGCTTTGTGCCCCTTTTCAAAATACCTATGTAGGCACATGACATTATTCAGTACTGCAAAGCTAAAACCAGAGCAACTGCCTTATGCAATAAGCTAATGCACAATAATTTAAACAGTCATTATTTTCTTGGTTTGCAATTAAATGGTGCCTATGTATATTACTAGAGCCAGGGCACTAGTGCATGAAAACTTTACAAGCATAAACCATAATGGTTTTCTTACAGGATTGTGGTAGCAACAAAATTGAGAAAGGACACGTAAACATCAAGGACAGTGAAAGATTGCCAAATAATAACAGAAAAGGCTTGAAAGTAAAACTATTACTCCTGAAAAATGAAGAAAAAGTAAGAGCCTTTCAAAGACAGGGATCCTAATTAAACCTGGAAGCTGGGACACAGCAACACAGACTTCTAATCAATGTGATTACATCATGTGTTCTCCCCTTTATTACTCAAGATGTCTGGTTAAATACAGTTGACATAGTTTACAGTTACAGGTGCATGCTAATTGGTACAAAGTGTTAAAAGAATGCAAAACAATCTTACTTTAAGGTAGCTACCATGATCTCACCCTAACTATCCTATCTAAAAAATGCACACACCTTAATCTAATTTCTGACTGCGCCACAGGCTTCTTAACTTCTAATACAGGCCCAAAACTTGAGGCATAGTTTGGGATAGCTCAAATTTCATTCCAAAGAACATCATGTCCTCTTTCTCTACAGCCTTTCATCTTCCCATGTCAATTGGGAACTGCTAATACAGCTTTGACAGTAATCCCTGATATTTCACTGGTTGGACACCTGAAGGAAGTTATCAAAAGAAGAGAAAAGAACAGTGAATCAACTTCTGATTGAGCCTATAAAGCATGTAAAGTAATAAGGAGTCTAACACAGCAGTGGTTGAGAAGAGGCATGAAGATATAAAATATGAATATTAGAGCTTGTGAGAAGTCACTACTACTGCACAACAAGAAAGTATTTGATTCAGTTTCACATTCAAAAAAACCACCTGCACCACTGAATCCTATGGTATCTAATGTATGATTTACCTGTAATCATGTGAAAGACCTAGACCAATTGGTTGTATATGCTTCCTAGAAAAGATTTTGTATGAATGCTATCAGTAAAAGGAAGTTTAGAGTAAAATGTGGCAGTATGATCAGAACAGTGCTAAAACCAAATAAGGAATTTATCACATTTGACCAAGATGACACATTATGAAAAAAAAAAAAAAAGCTGCAAACCCCTTCATTTTAAACTGACCTATTCAGAATGCTTTGTAAGCTCAAAAATGTCCACATTGAAATGAGCCCAGAACTAGACACAGCAATCCAGGTGAGGCCTCATGCACCCAGAACAGTCTTCTTGAGCAGTGCTGGCTCATTCAGACCCTCTCTGCTGCATTTGGGATTCATAAATTGCTCTAGGGGAAACAACTGAAAGACTTTTTTTGCTTTATTTTTCTAGAGGAATTTCTTTCCAGAGCTAAGAAGCTAACAGTAGTATTTGCTTATTTGGGTGTTGGATTATTTTGGTTGTATTTTTATAGGTGGTCTTTTTTGGGGGGTGGGAATTGATGTTGTTGGGGTTGGTTGGTTGGTTTTTTATTCAGCCTCATTTAGAAGTTGGACAAATACAGGTTGGATAGAGTTGTAAGTGACCCAGGCTAGTGAGTGGCATCCCTGTCCACAGAAAGGGGTTGGAAGTAGATGATCTTTAAGGTCCCGTCCCTCTCAACTCAATACATGCTATGATCTTGTATGATTAAGTGCATTGTAGACCAAGGCTTCTATGGCAACTACTGATAGGACACATACTAGAGTACCTTAAGAAAGAAATATAACATGCCTGAGACAGAGCAAGTTAACAAATTTGTCTCAAACAAATATTTTCACTTTGTCAGGAGATAAAGGCTTATTTTGTTGAAGAAGTGGAAAAAAAAACCTCAAAAAAAAAAGAGGTGGGGGGGGAAGAAAATGGTCTAGTACATTTTCTTTTTATTTCTGTCCATACCTCACAGAAAAAAAGAATAATGACTATTTTAATTTATTTCTGATTCATATGGTTTTAATCAAGTTGAAACAGGTCACAGAAAACCGAATGTTTCTTGTGCTAGACATTGTACATGGGTATTATGCACTTATCCCCTTTCTTTTCAAGCATCTTATATAATATACTTCAGTTCCTTATTATGATAGTCTTGAAATTATTTAAGCATTTTTTGTTATGTTATTTGGCTAATCTCTGCAGTTCCTTCTATGGAATACCAGCCTTTAGGCTTTTGAAATATACATCTAAATTTTACCCTTTGGGAAATTTCTCTTAGAAGAATCATATTTAAGGAACATCTGTAAACACAGCTTTTATGAAAATATCTAGAAGATCCTTGCAACTACTTTATAGAATTATAATAAGTTTTTATTCCTATTAAAATCATTCAATTATAAAGAAGAATTGAGAGACAGGCTACTGGAATAAATATTGCTCAAAGTTCAATAATCACTCTTGACTAGTATATAAGAAATTAGTACCATGTTACAAGCTTATTTTTGCTTTTATTTTGCATTTCATAAAACATATACATAGTTTATACGGTATGTAAGAAGATAATGTCAGCATTATAGTAAAGTGGCAGATTAAGCTTTCCACCAAAAATAAACATCCAGGCACAGCTATTCATGCCACTAGATTTAAGAATAAAGCAAACATTAACAATTATGCATATTTATGGTAATCACTATTTCAAACAAAGAGAGGGAAAATTAATTCCCAGAGGCCTGCAGAAACTTCCGTGAATCTCATGGAGCCTTGGCATGATGCCTCAATGAGAGATAAAAGGATCTGTAGGCCCTCCTGGTGTGAATTCCATGCAGAGAAAACTTTTTTTTTTAACAACTTGTTTTCTTTTTTTTATAGAAGTTGTAAGGAAGAAAATGAGATTATTCTTCCTCCTTTTGGTATTATATATATCTCCTTTGCATTTTGTAAACTGGAATGATACAGAATTGGCACTATCATAAGTGCTAAACATTCTCCTCTATTTTACAAGCATATTGGAATTGGAGGGTCAAATTAGAAGTGTAACAGAATTTCTAAGAGAATGTGGACATGAGGTTCTTTGGAATGAAGTTTGAGCTATCCCAAACTGGCCCCAAGTTTTGGGCCTGTATTAGAAGTTCAGAAGCCTGTGGCGCAGTAGAAATTAGATTAAGGTGTGTGTATGTATTAGATAGGATAGTTAGAGTGAGATCATGGTAGCTACCTTAAAGTGAGATTGTTTTGCATTTCTTTTACACTTTGTACCAATTAGAATGTACCTGTAACTGTAAACTCTCTGTAACTGTATTTAACCAGACATTTTGAGCAACAGAGGGAGAATGTATGATGTAACCATATTGGTTTTAAGTCTGTGTTGCTCAGACCAGCTTCCAGAAATTAATTAAGGACCCTGTTTTCATAGAAGTATATGAAGAAGTAAATGAATTGTTGTTTTTTTGTTAGAGTAAGACTGTTGCTATCTACACTTTAAGTCCCCCTCTCTAGTACAGTGAAAGTGCAACTCCTCTTAGTACAAACTTGTAGTTCTCATTCCTGGTAAAAAGATATAGTCTTGTCAATTTACATACACACACTGAGATGAAGAATTTATAAAATATTTTTGCTTTGATATTAATTTTATACCAGCAAAACCAGCTTTTTCTTTTTTTAATTTTAGCAAAAAATACTTGCAGCACTGAAGTAACAGACAAGTGGATATTTTTTCATTCTTTTTCTAGGATTTGTGTGAAAGTACACACTATTACTTTTAGGGAAAATGCTCATAACAAAACATCTCTCAAAGAATGTCTTGAACAGTGCTGCTACATTGTGGCAGCTTTGAATACGTGTAGTACAGGAAAGAATGCATCTGAAATGCTTCTTGTCATTCAGTACAAATTTAAGACAAATTAAAGTGATGCATGAGACAATCTGGGCTAAGAGTATTACAACAGACACCTAGTGAAGAATACTGACTCCTATCATTTACAAAGGTCTCTTCCCCAGCACTATACAGCAGGAAGTGGAGCAGGCAACATGAAAGAGTGTTGGTCAGATATGGAGGTTCGTTCTTGTTCTGAACAGTATTTATAAGCTGTTTATAACTCAGTGACACTCCATTAATGGTAATATAAATGTACAGATTTTTATTTTCCTACCAGTCTCACTGCTCCTGGCATTTGCATGCTCCAAGGTAAAGTTCTTTCTACTCATAAAGTCTACAGTGACTACAAATATTTGCCTGCTAGCAATTAGCAAAAGGTAAACATAATAAGAGTTACAAATAGTTTTTGGCTGCTAGATACAGTTACAGAAGACTTCCTACCATTTGGGACAGAACTATGAGTTTACTGAACTGAACTCAAAACAGATTTTTTCAAAAATGTCTTCAAATGACCTTTAAAAAAATCCCTCAGTATTATTGTGTAGCCATGACCATCCTTTCAGTCATCAGCTGTGGTGGTTACATGATCACTCAAGTTTTATTAGTACAATAATAATATGCTTCCAACACAGGCTGGTGTTGGCATGTAAAATCCCTCTAGGCCCAATCCAAGAAGGCCCAGGAGTCCTTAGAGATGGGAATTAGAATGGTCAAAGAAACAAAAGCACATAAATCCACACAGACATGAGGAAGAAATGCAAGTTTAGTTTTAAATAGGTAGAGGATTTCTTAAGTGCCTTAGCAAATAAGACACTGAAATAGTAAGAAAAGGACCCAAAGCCTAGTGTAAAGTTCAGCAGCTTTACCTTTCACAAAGATTGTTAAGTTCTAGTAACCAAAATAATGTAAAACATTGCTAAACATTCCTAGATAGAACAGATAGAGCTATATGTGTAGAATTTGTTTAAGAATCATGATAACTTTCACACATCTTAGGATAGGTTTAACAATATTGTAGAAAATTCATGTTTTAGCCTAATTGGCCAAAAATAGAATAAAATGCACTGCTTAAAGAATGCTAGGGAAACTCATGGAAAATACCGGTGCCGCTGTTGTTGCTATTACTGCGACTGCTACTGGTAAGATGCTCAAGGAACACAGAGAGTGCTGTGCCTGCTGCTTCTGCTTGGGACTTAGAGGCGATGCTAGAAGCTTTCTGCATACTGGCTCAGACTGTAACGACTCTACTTTTATGAGGCTGATTTAGGATGCAATAAAGGACTTCTACAACTACCCAGCTTTTGGTCTTCAATGAAGACATGTGTCATGGGTTAGCACAGCATGGTTTTAGTTAAAGAGGAACCAGTTCCCTATAAGGACCTGGAAAGTACAGCCGCCTATCAGGAGCTAATTCTAAATATTGACACCTTGTTCAGCCAGTGAGAAGGTAAAGTTCAGCTTTTCCCAGGATGCCTGCCAGGCCCGGTGACTCCTGGGCAGGGAGAGAGGAGGAAGATATGCCCCATCCCAGGCTGGACCGAGCTTCCAGTGGCTGCCAGTGGGGAAGGGGAAGCCACAGCTTTTAACATCCAGCTGATCCCCTGGGCCCCCCTGGAGTAGTGCCAAGCCCAGACTGAACCACCCCAAATGAGACCGAGGGGGTGAATGAGGTGGGGGAGGAATCCAGCAGCTCAGCTACAGAGATCCTGGCCACCGATCCTCCCCTACATGTGGCTTTGAAATCTTTGAGAGCTGCTGTTGCTGCCTGGCCAAGATCACGTGACCGTCTGCAAACCTGAGCTAGATTTTTACTCTTTCTCTGACAAAGTGGAACTCACAAAACATTGATCCTCTCTAGAGTGAAAAGAAAGTCATAGTGGGGACATTTTTATTTAGGCCACATGAAGATACTGCGGTCTGTGAAAGAGATGTTGCGTCTTAAGGGATGAGAAGAGGAGAAGATGCCTCAGGCTGAAAATCTTTTGTGTATTGTGGTAACAGACTATAATATGCTGGAATATATCTTTAAACCATGAGAAATATGAACTGGGGAAATGATCGTTCAGATTGGTGGTTTTGAGTAAAGGTATTTGTAATGGACTAAGTGAATATTGATGTAGCAGTGATCTTGTGGTCTCCTGAGGTATTTGAGCAGAGTGGGAGAATGTAATGAAATCCTCTGCATCAGTGTTTTTTATGTGCTGAAGTCCTTTCAGCTGTTGAAGAAGTGAGAGACATCTCTGCCTTTGAATGGGATGAAGAACACCCTTTGCACCTAAACTGTTCATTTAAAAATGACACCCCAGAATGCATAAAGTCCATGACCCAAATGGAGCTGATGGGAAAAGCTGCATGATCTGGGAGAGCCACAGAGACAGATTCCTGGGCGACTGTTTTTGTGAGAGCTAAGAGCCACAAGAAGACCGTTTCTTTCTTGTGGAGAGTTACCATAATCAGAAGAGACTTCTCTCTCTAAAGAGATTGGTGAAAGATTATTTTGTAAGTAGTACACACCTTAAGTTCTGAGTTTTGCCTTTATACAATGTCTGTGAGAAAGAAAGAAGCTGGTGGGAGAGGGGAACTGTTTTGAAAGGTTCATTTTGATTCCTTTTTTTTCTTCCTTGTTTTTTCTTTTTTTTCTCTTTTTCTCTTTAGTGTGTGTGAATAAAACTATCTTTGTATCTTTTAAGTTTGAGCCTGCTTTGCTTATTCCAGCAGATAAAGACACTAAAACCAGTACAATGTGCCAACCTCTCGAAAACAGGCTGGGGGAGAAGTCACAAAATTCTTGCCTTCTATTCATCAATAGAAGAGAATTTAGTTATGACCTAAGGAGGTATTTAACCTAGATAAATTAACTCTGTTTTTATCTTTATTCACCAGGATGTGCATTATAGTATGACCAAGTCTGACCCTTCTTTTGGACACCTGTGGAACGTGACATCCTTCTTTCTGGTATGCATGACCACTGTGTGCCTTAGATTGAGCTCACCATTTACCCCAAAATCAAGAGTTATGAATCTGTAAGTATCCTCTGTTTCCACAACTGACGTATAGTTTGTGAGATATCACATTAAAAGAAAGATTCACCTAGTGAGATGGATTGCTTTAAAATAAGTTGCCCTAAAATTAGGAACCTAAAGCTATATTTAGACAATTAGAGGACTGTCCCAGTTTTCAGAAGTTTCCTTATCTGGCTGGAGCAACTGGGTGATCATCTTCCTTAGAACAATCAGGCCACTTACTTAAAGTGTATTGGCTAAGTTTTTAAAAGTCAGTTTAAATAGTGATTACTTAAATAGATTCCATGACTAAACAGTGTTTAGAGTACAGCATTCAATTGCTCTGAAGGAAAATTAAGACAAACAAAGGGTTTCAAAAAAGAATATATCTGAGAAACATAGGTAAAGGTAATCAGATTGCATCAGTGTTACTTAATTTTTATACCTACTAAGATGACTATAGAATAATCCTAGCTTCATCAGAATCAAATATTTTAATTCACTTCTTACACAGTTCAGGATGACTTGAAAAATTCATTTACAATTTTCCCTTAAAATGCAAACAAAGATACACAAGTATCTGTTTCTATTTAAAAAAAATCAGGAAAATTACATTATATTTTCCATTACTAGAAACTTACAACAAGTACAAATCAGTCTGATTTCCTACAGAAGTTGTATTGCCCTTCTGGAGATTTTCTCGAAATTGTAAATGACATATTTAAAAGAAAAAAGTTATTTAAGGTTAAGACTCTAAGAGCCATCAACAACAAGACCTTTATCTCCATTTTCATGACATAATTATCTGACTAAGTAAAACTTGTTGTTTTTAATCCATCTGTAGTAGACATTGCAATGCTAAATTCAAACAATAAACAACCAAAATACAAAAATGATGTTTCAGATGTCCTCATTCAGCAGCAGAAAAATATGTCCCTTTTGTTTCTTCTTTTCATGCAACCCTTGGAGACTGACACTGAAATTTGATCCTGAGCTGTTGAAAAAAGCAGTCCAGGTGGATCTGCAGTAGTAAAATGCAGACCAGATGTTGTGTATACTGTTTTTTTTTCTGACAAATAACATCTAGATGTTCAGTTTGATTAATGCTTCTCTCCTCAGCTCTTAATCTTTATGATACTTTGTCAGAAAGCTTATCAGAAATATTACTATAAACTATGATTCTGTATTGGCAGCATTCAGCAATAAGCAGTACATTCATTCCTTGTTACTTCATTTGGTCATATCCAAAGTCATCCAAATTGTGCCAAAGCTTATTTTGCTCAAATGTAACTGTGACATGCCGCAATCTGAAAGTGCAAAACATGGATGGATTCAAAGGGGTCAGCTGTCAGTATTCTCATACCTGAACAAATCCACTTTCCAGATACTTAAATTAGGCTGCTGTTATCTTTTTTGTTTGATAAACAGAGCAGAAATGATTACTTACTTTTTATTTCATAGTATAAGTGAAAAAAAATGCATGCATCTTTCTGTAATTATTAGTAATTTCATATACATGTCTATAAACATTTCATGCAGAGCAAACCACATTCCCTGAACAGCTATTGAAACATTCTCACACTTTATTTTATGCAAGGCATAAATTTTCTCTGCTGTATAAGCAAGATATTTGCACCCTACTTCATTTTCCCCAGATGTTATTTATGAAGATAGTGAGGCTATTTTAAATTTTAGGGTGCCATCCTTTTCATGAGCCTTTCTACAAAAGCCTTGAGGGATCTGAATAATGACCACTGAAGATTTCAATCTTTTCTCTTTGCTACAGTTTAATATTGCAGATTTTTCTTCTAATGAAGTATCTCACAAAGTCTCTTAGAAACTGAGTATGAAAATCGAAAAAAGGAATATTATCAGTGTGTAAAGCTTTTCTTTGGAATTGCAGGATGCTAGAAACAGAAAAATCAAGCTGAACTTCTACTATTTCACATTTCTCTGCCTGGATTAAAAAAAGTAGGATGCAACTACAAATGTCGGTGCAACATGCCAACAGAAAATTGTATCTTATCAGTTACTACTTACCTTTCAACAAAGACAATGTTACCACAAAATATGATTTGATTTGGATGAAGGCAAAACTCTTGTTTGAGGGTTAAATTTTTTCAAAAAGTACCCCAGAAAAAGATAATTCACCAAAACCATGATTATCTTCTAATATCTAAAATGAATCTGAACTTTTGCATTTTGCTTAGCATTGGTAAACCTTACCTAAAAAGCTTAACTCCTCATGCAAAAAATTGCCATCTAAATTTATTAAAATTCTCAAAATTCCTGGATTTGCTAAAGTGAATGCACTGCCCTAATATTTCAAACTTAGATATATGACATAATGAATACTTGGATCTGGCTATGATAGCCAACATACAAAATAATTAATCATCAGAATACAAGGCATCTCAAAAATTTCACTGGTAACATCCTAAAAATACTTGCAAGACTGACATCAAGAAGAATTTAAAGAGTTTGGAAATCGGTAGAAATATAAAGAAACTAGAACACACAGCTTAAAATGTTTTCATGGGAAGAACAGTTCAAAATATACACAAGAAAAAAGAACACCAGGAAAGGTTATTTCAGACTTATTGTTCTACATGGTGTAAAATAAACTACAATTAATTTTTGTGGCAAAGTACTGCACTACTGTTTGATATTAAAATATCTATCCCCCTTCTGAAAAATTCAACAGATTTCTAACACTGCCCACGACTGTTACCATATTAGTTAAAGATTGTTTCATTTTAAATTATCTATACTGACATTAAGCAAAGACACTACTTTGTACTTTGCATCTAGTATAACAGTGAGGGGCAAAATGGAATTGCTATAAAAATAATCCTAGTAGACCGAGGTAGAGGACAGACCTCACCCCACAGCCTCCCTCATAATCCTAGGACACTGAGGTCTTAGAAACTTTCTGATGCTAGCTAATAATTTTCATCTCCTTAATGTGGGCAGCATGCTATGTCCTAGTTTGGCAGAACAGAGAAAGTCTTTTCTAATGAGGAAACATAACAAGCAAAGACAAAAGACCCAATACAGTGAAGCACACAAAGCAAACCAATGCCATTTAATTTGATTGTGCTGGGTTGGTTGCTTCCTTAATGTAAGATTGTAGCTGACAAACTGTGCACATTTTTAGATGTATTATTTATGGCAGTTCTTCAGGCAAAAGCAGGGCATGTTTGGAGCAACAAAGCTCACTTTTACACTGTTCAAAAGCCTGCCAATCTTACAAAGAATAAAACTTGTTCAGCTACAAACTTTTCATTTTATGACTTTCACAGTGCACTCAATGCAAGGATAGCACTTAATTTTGCATCTTAAAGGACACAAGCCAAAGCCTTCAAGCAGAAGATGTAACATAAAGTCTTTTTGAAGGGTACAACCAGCACAAATTCTTAGACTGCATGACAAATTCAAATCTTCTAGCACCTAACATTCTGTTACTAAAATGAAGTCTTAGTCCACATTCTACGGACAAACCTTCAAAAGTAATAAAATTTAACTGATGGGGACAACCTGAAAGAAAAACTCAGCCATGCGAGCTCTATCCTGCTTAAGCCTGAGTGCAGTCTTAGCTCTGAAGTCCATCACTGTCAACTTCAGTCATTTAACCATGATCATTTAGTGGATACACGGTGTGTGGAACAGACGTGGGAACTGGAGAGGCTGCTGGGAAAATGCAGAGAAAATGCATTCACAAACAGTGAATGTTTGTGGTTGTATTTCTCTGTGCAAGCAACCATTAAATGTACTGAAGCCCTGATTACTAGGAAGTAGCTGGACATCTAACTGCTGATAGAAAGGAGTGAATAAACTCCTCTTTCTGCCCTGTTTGCACACTGAGCTTTTACCTTCCCTGTTAAATTGTCCCTGTCTTGATCCATGAGTGTTCTCACCATCCTTCTATTTGCCCCCACAAGAACAGTCCCCTATTTGCCTTTGCAAGAGAGATGGGTGAGCAAGGGGCTGGGTGAGTGGGTGTTTGGCTGTTGGCTGGGGTCAGCCTATCACAGCCCTGAAGGTACCGAGCAGATATTACCAAGTGTTTAATTATCCTTCCAAAGACTCTATCTTGTCAGGAATACATAGAGGCATATATAAATAATTTTATTAAAAACAAAAGAACCCCCAAAACAACAACAAAAAAACACAAGTAATTTGTTCCATAATGAAGGACCATATCCATAATGATAATTGTACAATAAAAATATAAGAAAACATTATAACACTAGGTTAAATGATGTACACAAGTTTTTAATAGTTCTTCAGCCTTCACAGTTCATTCACACTACTCCTTACAATACTGTATGTAAACGTTGAGTTTCAACAGTTATTTTTTCAATGCCAGAAGAGACCAATTCATATTAAGTGCTTGAAAACATTATGTAAAAAGATCTTGTCAAAAGCCCAAACCAATTCTATAATGTAATAAAACCCACTGAAATATTACTTCTATGATTTTTATAAAACCCATCAACATAAGCCCCTCAAACCAAGAGGAAGGAAATCAATAGCAGGTAACATTGAAAGGGAGACTGTGAACTTGTCCCTAGCTCTGTGCTACATGCTTGCTTTCACTAGTTCAACCTGTGCTCTTCCTGGCACCAAATCTAAGTCACTAAGATACTCCTGAGATTGCAAAGATAACACATAAACAAAGAATCTAATAAATTAATGCCAGAATATTATGCCTGCCTTATCTCCAGTTGTTGTCAATGTCCAATGACTGGTGACTTTCTGAGTGCCTAAATGTGCTACAAGCAAAAACTTAAGTCAAATAGTGTAAACAATACATCTCTACCTTGGTAACAATGACAGTTTGGAAAGAAAGGACCTCAGACATCACCCTTGACAAAGAATATGACTTTGTTCTTATTTTTCACAAAAATAACATTTAATTTTTTGTGTTTACAACAAAAGCACATAATCTGACAATCTAAATGATACAGTTTTCTAGGTCTGTATTTCAAATGGACAATCTTGAAGAAGTTTATAAGGTGTACACACTAACATCAAACAGATGCTGGTGTCTCCTTTCTCTCTTTACCCCCATTTATAGAACAGATACTATCACATTTAGCTCTCCACTTGTATCAAATGAGATACTTTATAATGGAAAAATATTTTAATGAGAAAAGTTATTTTATAATGGAAACAATAGCCTGAAATATTATTTCATAAAATGTGTGGCTGTACACATAATAAGAATTGTCATATGGCTATCTGATATAGTTCCTTGTGCTAGAGCTGCAATTCTTTTAAGAATTCAAAGGTTAACAAGATTCTTAGAAGAACTATAACTCATTTCAGTTAAAAATTACTACAATTTTTACAAGAGAATCCAGGAAAGTCCTCAGAGAACACAGGCTCTCTCAGGTTTGAGTATAGCTGTTTTAATTTCAGTGTTCAGTATAGCAAAACAAATGTATGTTACCATCAGAAACTCTGCTTATAGATAGCTACTGTCTATGCTTCTAGACAGTTAAGTGTGAATTTGTTTTACCCACTTGACAAGGTTATTTCCCACTTAAAGTTTTAAATAAAATTACTTATTCCAAAGTGATTTGCAACAGCAACCCAGCAAATAATGAATCTCTTGAAAGTTAAATCTATTACGTGAATCAGAGCCTCTTAAACACTTCTGATAATATGTATTTTTAGTTTTAGGTTATATTGGTTTTGAGAATACTGATGTATGAATATCAAAATTAGATATTCACTTAAAATTTTCAAATACAGATAACAGCTCTGTGAAAGTATATATCATCATTTATAGCATAATCAATTAAGATATATTTAACCTCTAAAATTAAACTAAATTAATAATTCCAACTGCTCCACATTACCATAATCCATTCAGCATCTTTACTGCATCTAAGAAAACTACTGCATAAAATTACAATCTTTCAAATTGGAGACAATTTGTGGTTTGCACCAGGCATATACCTATATACATACATATATACAAAAGAAAATTCTTGCAATAGGGGAAGATGATAAGTCAGTCAATGTTTGGGTTTTCATCATTTTCACCCCTTGAAATACCCCAGAATTCCTAGTACTCTAACCGAAGTACCTACACTGTACTCAATACTCAAAGAAAATACAACCTGGAAAATATGACATGCTTAGTTTTGCATCAGTTGAAACTTAAATTTGCATTAGCATACCTGTGGGAACCCTAAAAATCCCCTCAGGGAAACTTCTAGGCTTTGCCCTAGAAGGATTTACCATAGAGTCTTCCCTGCCTAGACTGATAGAGAAGACTTCCTTCATGGTGCATTGCAGAACCACTGCCAATCTACCCTGGATTGCTTCCCTCACTGGTCACTTAACCCTGCCCACCCCAACTGTTCATCCCTCATCCCCTCTATAGGTTGCTGCCCTTTGCCCTGCCCTTTGTACTGCCCCAGTACCCTCAGACCACTGGCCACTGACCCCTTATTAACCACCAAGCACCACATGGTCTGTGTTCCCTGATCCCTTCAGCATGCTGGAATAAACTTCTGCTGGAACATATCATGCAGGAGGCCCTTCCTGCCTTTCCTCTGTTGAGGCGTGTGTGTGTGTGCATGGACCTGAAATGGCTGCTCCTGTGGCCTGCTCTGAGTGGCTTCTGAAGGAGACACTTGGAGAAGGGAGCAGGAGACACTTGGAGAAGGGAGCAGCATTTCACAATCCTGCCACACTGCTACACGTATTCTGGTCTTCCAGCCTCACCATAGCACGGTATTGTTCTCACACCAGTCTCTAAAAACGAGTGCTTCAGCTGTAATCTCACTGAACTGTCGAACTACTGGTCTTCAGAGCAGAGCTACCAAGATGATCAGAGGGCTGGAGCACCTCTCCTTTGAGAAGAGTCTCAGACAACTGGAGTTGTTCAGCCTGGAGAAGAGAAGGCTCCAGGAAGACCTTATAGCACCTTCCAGCACACTACAAGAAAGATGGGGAGGGACTTTTTACAAGAGCATAATGTGACAGGATGAGGAGGAATGGCTTTAAAACAAAAGAAGGTCCATTTAGATCAGATATTTGGCAGAAATTGTTTACTGTGAGGGAAGTGAGGCACTGGCACAGGTTGCCCAGAAAAGCTGCAGCTGTCCCATCCCTGGAAATGTTTAAGGCCAGGCTGGATGGGGTTCTGAGTAAGCTGGTCTAATGGAAAGTGCCCTGCCAATGGCAGTGGGTTTGGAAATATATGGCTTTTAAGGTCTTTTCTAAACCAAACCATTCTCATTCTAAGATTTTGAGAACATATTCTCTTTTTCAGAGAATGTTTTTCATTTTCCAAAATTCTGACATGACACAAAAAATTTTCTACAGAGATAAAATTAAATGACTCTTAAGACCTTTAAATTATCTGAAAAATGGCTGGCCAACTTTTCTGCTACCAAATGTTAAAAGTATAGTCAGTTCTGTAATTTCAGTTAAGTTTTAAAAATGTTTGTAGAGGGTAGTTAATTCTGTAGTTATTATGCTTATGATGTCATGTCCACTCAAACCATATTTGGTACAAAATGAAGAGCCAAAAATAGGAGTGAGAAACAGTCTTTCCTAGAATAAACTGAGGACTAAGTTCAGTCTTAGGGTTCAGACTTTGGTTATCCAGCATTATCAACATGCAGGTCACTCAGGCACAACGACAAGGTAAGCTGCTCCTTTTTGTTGTTCTTGCATCACTGGATGTAAATTAATACGTATACCCCCCCCCCCAAAAAAAATTTTAGTATCTTAGGGAACACTGGATTCACCAGATACACAGTTTGCATTGTACTTTTGGTATGTCACCACACCCATTTTTAACCCAAAAATATGTTCAGTGTCTTGTGGAAAGAGGGCAATTGCCTGCCTAGATGACCAGGCTGTTCCTAGTGACTAAGAAGTGCTCTCTAAAGTGATCACTGTCAAATCCTTTTCATTTCCACAGAAGTGGAACAGATAGCTGGAACTGGGGGTTCAGATGTGTCCTTTCAGAACTGAAAAAATAAATACTTGTATCAATATATTTTATAAATTCCCTTCATAAATGACACTGTGCAGGTGCTTAAACTGATCTTAAATAAGAATCAACACATTTTCACACAATACTGGTTCTCCCTATCCCAGTCCTCCCCCTGTCCCTCCTCCCTAGTATTTTAAGATTTCTTACATAACATGGGAGGAAATTTAATTTCAGAGTTTTTAAATTGTTAAATAATGTTTTAAACTCTGTTGCAGAAAAAGCAGTCCATCTCAACACCACTGCCACCCAGTAATCCCAATCAATTCTATAGCAGTATAAAAATGCTATAGAGGCAAAATGTAAACTTCCTGGCCATACAGCAAAGCAATGTATCACTGTACATACTATATGATTTAAGCATGGATTGTAAAATATGTTACATATGTGAGGCTAGAAAAGCTCAAAATCCAATACAATAGTCCGTCTTCAAAATTTAGAGAGACAGAAGCTGGATCAGCTTCATATTCACATTATAAAGTCAGGGTTTCAATACATGATGATTATACTCTAGCCCTCAACTTAATTCTGTTTGCAGCAAATCAGTTCTGGATAATACACTTCCACTGAGAATAATTACATTTTTATAGCCATCATAGGAAACATCCATCAAGTGAAGATGATTTTCTGATAGGAAATAGCATGACTCCAAACAACCAAGACTTTAACACAAGACCATTTCCAATCAAGATGAACATTTCCTATCAAGATCGTTAAACTATGGAAGAAATTAGTAGCAAAAATCAAAAGTATAAGTCATATTTTCATGTTCTAGCTTGGCCGATCTACCAACTAACATTTGTTTACCTCAAATCACACTGTTCCAACTAGATTCTTACGCTGGCTATGGCAAACTAGTGAACCCAATATGATCTGATGTAGTAGAAAAAGCAGCAGAGAAGCATTTAGTTTTAGGTTTTTTTCCTCTCTGAATCAGGGCAACATGGGTCAGATGAGACAAGGGAAGCAGACAGTTCCGGCCAGAATTGTATGTGGGTTCCTTTTCATCCACTTTAACATGAAACCACCACCTACACTGCCTATTCACACTATCATTTAAATGAAAAAGTAATCAGACACTGGCATATTTTGGCACTGCCATGTGGTTCTGATTGTGTTGGTATTTTGAACAAAGAACTGTGCAAGTTTCCCAGAATATAATTCATAAACTAAATTGCAATAGTGTATCAGTGAGATGGTGAGTCATATACCTCTCATTGATGTTCATGCTCGACAAAAGCAAAACATAATTCCTGGAAATTTCTGGTTCAGTCACAAACACCTGTGCCCATCCACCATTCCAACAGGCTGGTGTTGTTCAGACAGTAAAAAAAAAATCACTACTAGGAACCCCATAGAAGGGAACATGATGCAGCACAATACAATATCATACTTTTATTCCTTCTTGTGCCAAAAATCTACTTTGGTTAGTAAATTGTCAAAAGGATTATTCTGTAAAGTAGCAGGGACCTTGAACTCCTATAGAGCTTCCACAAGAATGTGTCATAGAAGATGCATCTTGCACCAACAGGCTCTAAATCAGGAAAGGTGAGCTACTGCCATAGATAATAAGTTTGTAGTTGAGGACAAATTTTTGGTGAAACAAAATTTAAACAAAGTACAGTTTTGTTCCTGAATAAATTTGACATTAACCACAAACATTTTATAAACATAATGATTCTACACTAAATTAGGGGGGCACTGTCCTTAGAAAAATTCTTTAGATCAGATGAAAAAACAAGTAACATTCTTGTGCAAACTATGGAATGGCTGCATTTTGTTTTTTACCAATATGTCTTAACTTCTTTCTTAAAAGTAAAAAGATAGAGCTAAATGAACAAAAGACACTCACCATTCTGTCTGTTCCACATACACCCACAGGTTCCTGGTCTATTACTTCAACATCCAAATATAAGTGCAAGTTGATGGGCACCACTCTGTTTTCTAATCATGATCTCCAGTGAATTTTCTCCGTTTCATCTCATTCCCCCTTTTTTTTATAGTCTAGCTTCACAACAAAGCACAGTAGAAGCAGGGAAGGTACATGCATTTGCACTAAAGCTCCGCTACCTTTTGTTGTTCTTCCACCTTCAGCTGCAGTCCTATGCATCATAGCAGGAGCATGACAAGAGATAGCTGAAGAAAACAACCTGAATTTACTTCCTTAGCCTAAGTGTTCTCACCTTTGGATTCTAAAGGCACAGTTAGTCAATGAACTTACAATCAGCTCTGTCTGCGTCAGGTATCTTCCCCCTCGACACATAAAGGACTACTTACAAACTAGAATGGGATGCAGACAGTGATGGGAGCTCTGTTTGGGCCATAGTTCAACAACTGAGGGGTTTTGCTGCAGAGTTTCTATACCTATGGCACTAAAAGGTAACAGTTCCATACACCATGTCAATGGCTGGAAAATAGACTAAGTATTTTATGATGTCCATTTTGAGGTGTAAGAATTGCTTTCTTCCACTATGCACAAAATCCCATTTTCTGCCTGTTTTTCCTGAAGGAATACTTGAACAATTGAATGCTACATACAATAAATGATGATAAAAAGCACTCTGCATACAAAAGTACCGCAAGTCTGTTCCCACAACACATGCACAACCATATTTGAAAAACGACAAAAGATTGATGGAAACAAGTAGAAAAATACCCCAACTTGTTTTAAAGTTCAAGTAAGAAATTGAAGGTAAGATGCTGAGGAAACACACGAGAATTCAAAAAAAGCAGCTGCAGTGGTCCAAAGTCCTTTGATATGGTGTCATGTACAGCACATGGAAGGGCAAGAACACAGGTGGAATATTAGAGAAACTTAGGACAGATAAACAGATACTGTGATTCTCATCTAATCAGATCACTTTTTATTGAGATTCAAAATGCCAAATGAAATCTGTCATAGAAGCAAGAGAATGATGTATTTTTATAACTGATGAAATGGTGGTATAGATAAACAGAGAATCATATAATGTTCTGCTAGAGACAGTAAGATGATGTACACTGCTGCTGCCCCTAACAGGTTTTACGTAAATTCAATCTAGAGAAAATGCAGAGAACAACTGGGAGCCCATCTTAGCACTATGGCTGAGCAACTACATTCTACTGCATCTTTCCATTATAAAATAAGATTATATGATACTAATAGTGGCTCAAGTTAAGCCAAGGAGATCCTCAAAACATTCTGTCCCCACTGTGTTGGGTCACATACTGTACTTTTCCACATTTTTCACAAAAATTCAGTGCCGCTCATACATTTGTATGAAAAATTTTCCATGCACTAATCAATGCTACATTTATACTTAAGGAAAAGGAAATTGGATTACTTTTTGAAAAAGAAAGGGAATCCAAAAGACAGACATCCCCACAGTGGTTAACTAAATATAGATTCCATAGATTAACAGATTTCAATCCAGAAAGATTAATCTAGTAGTAATTCTAATACCTTATTTATATCCTTCTGAAACAGCTTACTTTTAGAAACCACATCAGTCTGTTGTGCTGCAGATAGAAACAGCAGCATATGGTCACAGCAACTACAAAAATGGTGCTCTGCCTTTTAGTTTAGCGGTTCTGTGATGAAGAGAATTGATCATCTAGCAGAATTCTTTCTGTTCAGCAGTTTTTCAAATTCATTAACCAAAAATTCAGTTTGCAAATACACCAGAAGCAGTATTCCTCTTTACTGTAACATAATTTACATACTTAATTCAGTCTGGATTTTAGACCTACCTCAAAAGAAGCACTACTTAACAGTACAAGCTGTGTCATTATGCAGACAAGAGTAACTACCAGGTCCACTTTTTAAATAATCTCTTCACATTATATTTTTACATGTGTCCTGTAGAAAGTGAGATGGAGCACCAAACCCACTTAACGGGATTTTCCAGAAAAATGCAAATTATAAAAAGCATATGCAATTGCCCTATGGGATGTTGCCTTTTTCTTTCTGGTATTCTAGAATTCTATTTTCCAATATTGTAAATAAAACAAACAAGTAGTTCTCTAAACCACATATTTGATATGCATCAGAGTAGAGCAATAAAAGAAAATTAATCTGACTGAAGAACAGCAGATCCTATGCAGGAGGACATGTTGCTTCTGGATGTGCCAGTGCTGACTGGTCTGCTGCAGTGGGGCTTGATTTATGCAGATTTTTTGCCTTATGATTTGTATCTTGCCCTATTACAAAGCTCCTGTACAGCATTTCACATAGAGTACACCTTATTTCCTAAAATTTCCTAAATATTACCAATAAATAAAACGTACTAAATCAGAAACTGTAGCTGGAATGAAAAAAGAAGGCAGAAAACAAAAAGGAAGATGGTAACTATTTTTCCATACAAATGATTAACCACAGTTTTTAGCTTTTTCCATAAGAATGACTGGCGTGCAATTTAAACCTTCTTTCAAGAATCACAAGTGCTATGTTTCATGCTATCCATACATGTTTTTTAAACAAACATTTTACTACATCCAGTTGGAACACAGTCAGAAGGCTCCAGTCATCTAGAGTCCAGTTCTGGGAGCCCACTCAATGTAACACACTGCTGCTGGTTTCTTTCACTATTTACTGTATTTTAGTTCCTTCACCATGTCTGACCTTTTTAATGTTTTACTGAATGTTATTTGCTCTATTTCTTATTAATTAAATAATTTCCATTACTTATTTTCTTAATCTGTAAATTACTTGCCTTGAAAACTAGTGTGACAAGAAAAAGAGTGGGATAAGCAGACAGATGGAATTTTGTTTTACTAGTAAAGAGCATTTCAGAGTAGCACTACAATTCTAGCTCTCCTCTTCCTGAAGCATACTAATTTTAATCTGAAAATGGAAACTGAGGTATTCTAGATGACATCTATTTTTTATTTTCTAATTTTACTTTTTTAGAAGTCCCTGAAATTCTTGTTTCTTTCATGTTTTTGGTGTGTTTGTTTTTGTTTGGTAAGAGTTTTTTTTTTTTTTGTTATTTCTCCATTTTCTATACATCTTTTAACATGAATTAAAATTTTTGCATTTACGGAAGAAAGTGAGACTCATCTTTCTTCACCAGTTGCTTCGTCTCAGTTTCCCTGAGGTAAGATCCCATTTTAGTTCCCAAGCTGCTAGCTAATTATTTTCAATTTGCTTTGGAATCTGTATTAGCAGTGCACTTTAGCAAAAAGTCTAAATCCAAAGCAAAACTCAAATTAGCTTTTAAAACCTATTGAACAAAATACAAATGAAAGAAATAATGCCATTATATCTGGGAGAAGCATCAAATTATTTATTTAGTTGAGTGTTCATAATGTCAAATATTTATTTGATTGTTCAGAGTTCTACTAATCATACAAGATTGATTAATCTAAGTAGTGCAATCTCTCCTCACACTGTAGACAGAAGAAAATGAGATATGCAAAATATGAAAAGAGGATCTCCTCAACTTTTTGACCTACAAACATTAAGATTTGATTGACCTTTTGCCAAAGTTTTAGATATTTTTTATAAAGACTACAGGGAGAAAGACTTGTCTTATGAATAAGTTTCTCCAGACTGGTAGCATTTTCAAAAAGGTAAGATCATTAATGAATCAGGACATTTAATTTCTTCATTTTCAGTATGTCCAAATGTTTTCTTGCTAGCCTTTTGAAGCAATACATCCTATCTCCTAATGCTCAAATCAAAGGTAAAATAACTTTAAATAGAAACATGATTACAAATTACTAATAAGGGGAACTGACAAATTTCTAGTATTCTCACATAAAGCAGATATAGTCTTGAAGCAAATCAAAAGATAAATAAACCCCCCATTCCATCCCCCATAATTCTAAATTGTATTAAATGTGAAGCATTTTTAGCTACATTATCTACAAAGGAAATAATTTCCTTTTGATGTGTAATCATTATAATTTAGGTGTTGATATAAAGCATTAGAGGATCATGTAAAATCAGATAAATCATGGTTTCAAACAAAATCTTTGCAACAACTAGCTTTAAAAAATAATGTTACAGCTTTACAGACAAGGGTGTTACATCATAGCATAGGAAACTTTTGTTTTACCTAACTTTTTGGTTAAAAATAATAAACTTGTTTTTTGGATGTTACAAAGACATTATTATGCCTGAAAGACTGCCAGCTTCTTCAGCTGTAACAGTAGGTGCTATCTTTCCTTACTTCTGAATTATTTCCTTAAATCTGAAATGTTGTTACCGTCACACTTTTTTTTTTGCAGTGCTACATATAAAAATTCCTTTCACTAATTTGTTACTTTAACTTTGCCATTTCCTGTTAGAATCACTGATTGCTTATCAACTGCAGAAACAGTTTGTATGAAATTTGACCTGTGATGTCATTGGGTGTACAATGACTTTTGCCCAGTGGCTGCCTGCATAATGAAAGAAATGTAAAGAAAGAACATAGCATTATTTTCTCCTAGAAGCAGACATGATGACAAAAAAATACTTTGGAGTTGAATCCTATAAAAGTTAATTGGAGGTTGTGGAAGAAAGACAGAGAGGCAGAGGGGTGAAAATCAGATTATCTTTAAGATGTCTTCTGATCCAAACCATCCTGTAATTCTGATTCTGTCAAACAGTAGAGAGCTTTAATTCTTCCAGACGTTGGGAATTTTTTCCCTAAAAATAATAATTTTAAAAAATTGAAGAACCAAGTCCTGCACTCAAATCTCCATACAAGCCACATCTAATTTACCTCAGTTATATGTATTCAGAGGGTTTAATACCCTGAAAACTAATCAGAAATACAAAACCTACTCAAACTCTTAGTCACTGAGAATGAGTCAGTAACAACTCGTAGAAAGGAAGAACTAGGAGCACAAAATTCTGAGTGGTTTTTTTTTGTAAAATTCTATGTTAAATTCTCTCCTTACTGTGCATTTGATGTTATTCTTCTGGTTACACAGAGAAAAACTTGTAATATGAAAGTACTCTTGTATTATTGTTCCTACCATTGTTGAATTTTGATTTTCATCTGCCACAAAGCATCTTATGTAACTGCAATTTAGTGTGCTCTTCACTCTATCTATGTAATAAGAATCCCTGCTGAAATGATGGGATTCACCTAACTGCACAGTACCACAACCTACCTCTGTGAACAGGTCATTGTCTTTCTCAGCTGAGAGACTGCAAATTTCATAAATTCTTATGATCTAAGTTGTCTGTGAACTTCTAGAAAAACTAAAATAATAGTTTCTAAACTTTACTGTTCATAAAAGAAAAAAAGTATACAGTACTTCTAAAGTTCTAGGCTAATCATCATTATTTTCTTGGAAGAACAATCAATATAACATTGGAACAACAGCAGAGATTATGTGGTTATCTATTGAAAAAACACACTTTTTTTCCCCCCCAGACAGTCAGCAATAAAATATGTAATTAATTTCAATGGGCTGTTTCTTTCTTTTGTTTTTTTTCATTCAGCAAGATAAAGTGCCTGTGAGGATGGATGAAGATCTTATTTGTGGCATGGGACATTACCCCAGCTATTGACCCTTTGGGCTGTAGCACTATGAGTACATTGCTACTGAAGACAAAGCTGCATTTGGAAACGTTCTGAGTCCCTCTTCAGAAAACCTACACATTACCAAGGATGCAAGAAAAGCACAAATATGTCAGCAAGCACTATTGCCTCTTCTAACCATCAATGCTGGTCTGGCACAGCAACCAGCAGATGATCCCCTCCTTCTTTTGAAAGATGGGCACATAGTGCTTAACAGCCCATGGAATTCCACTCTGTTGAGATCATTCTATAATATCTATATATCCTAAAAGCATTTTATAGAGACAGTTGTGGGAACCCTAAAAATCCCCTCAGGGAAACTTCCAGGCTTTGCCCTAGAAGGATTTACCATAGAGTCTTCCCTGCCTAGACTGATAGAGAAGACTTCCTTCATGGTGCATTGCAGAACCACTGCCAATCTACCCTGGATTGCTTCCCTCACTGGTCACTTAACCCTGCCCACCCCAACTGTTCATCCCTCATCCCCTCTATAGGTTGCTGCCCTTTGCCCTGCCCTTTGTACTGCCCCAGTACCCTCAGACCACTGGCCACTGACCCCTTATTAACCACCAAGCACCACATGGTCTGTGTTCCCTGATCCCTTCAGCATGCTGGAATAAACTTCTGCTGGAACATATCATGCAGGAGGCCCTTCCTGCCTTTCCTCTGTTGAGGCGTGTGTGTGTGTGCATGGACCTGAGATGGCTGCTCCTGTGGCCTGCTCTGAGTGGCTTCTGAGGGAGACACTTGGAGAAGGGAGCAGCATTTCACAATCTTGCCACACTGCTACAGACAATCAGCTTAATAACATATATTTCATTTAAATGAAGGAATAAATTCACAGCATGGCCAGCTATTTTGGCATTTATTAGAACTACTATGAAAGTGCAGCTACATATATTCTAGTCTAAATAATCTAGTTTCATGATGATCATAAAATATGTTAAAGTACATATACACTCAGACAATCCTGACATACTATTTTTATCCAGTAGCACCCTGAGCAATTTTCCCTCCTGTCCAATACAAGTGCTAAATTCTGTAAAACACAGCTCATAACCAAATGAAGCAAAGGTTCTTCCTGCAAATTTGCAAAACTATCTGTTCCACTTTTTACTATTAACACCAAATTGTGTAGAAGACACGTCAAACAATAGAAGAGGTCAAATCAGAAAATACCCTCAAAAGCTGTAATCACAAATAATGGCATAAAAAGACTGCAGCTAAAAGGAAATAAAACTTTAAAATGTTGACATTTAAATGCTTGCAACAGGAGATTCAAGTGCACCTCAGAAAACAGTAGCTGTTGCATGTTATTTTACTCAGATACAACTTCCACAGAAATCACAACTGTAGTTTTACAAAGTTACATCATGCATTTGGGCATGAATCCATTATTCTTAATACCTTCTTCTTAATCCAGTTATGATCAGTGACAGAATCAATGTCCTAATAACAAAGATCACCATGTAGCAGCAATAGTTACAACCAGAGCAAAAGCAAAGAGAAACTTCAGCTCAGCAGCGACCCATGAACGAACTTTCTCCCCTCCCTTTATCAGGAAGTTAAAAAACATGGTGCGTAATGAACCTACATAGCCCTGTAATGCTGCATTGCTGCTGTAAGAACAGACACTAGCTCAGCACTGAACTTGAAAGGCATCAGGGCTGAGGCTAGCCATGCTTGCTGTGGCTGACTCCCCTTGCCCTGCCTGCTGCTTTGCTTTGTGTGGCTGCGACAGCAGTTTCTCTAATTGACTATGTCTGCAGCTAATTTGTTTTACTTTTCTTATCTTTCTATGATATAACAACTAACAGCAGTTATTCCATGTATAAAGAGATAGTGGCATTGCTAATACAATGATGCAGGATAAAGAAATGCAGGGCTGCTAACAATAGCAGAGGTATTGAGAAATGGGGACCCAAGACATGATATGGAGGAGTACATGTATGGGATCATACTGGTGTTGGCACTGCAGACTAAAACAACTGTGAGAAACTTCCCAGAGGTCTTTTAAAGAAATGCAGACTTGGCTCTGCACAGAATTGGTTTTAAGCACAACTAACAGAACATAGTAAGTGTATCTTACATACATAAAAGGCACCACAGAAGGTACTTTGGATGGGGCATGAATCTACAGCTCAGGGAAGAGAGAGCGAAGGTACGGAAGTGGGTTACCAAACACACAAAAATGACCACAAATAGATTCTGAGGTAAATAAAAAGAAACCATCAACATGAACTTAATTTTACGCTTAGTGGAGGACTTCAAACATAAAAGCTTCCCCTTTTGCCCTGTATTTCATCTTTCCTTATTTTAAGTGACTTCTCCAAGTCCTCATACTTCCCTAACAAAAGTCTTAATTGAAACTTCATAAGTACTGCTTGCCCACTCTAGCTGTGATTCCATTTCACTTCCTTCTCATCCCACTTTGCTTTGGTGCCAACACTAAATAATGGTTTTAGTCCCCCAGCAGCCAGCTGAGAGATCCCATAAGCAATCTAAGAATAAATCTTGTTATGAGTATCACCACAGAAAGAGTGAATGAACTCTGAGTACATAAGTGCAAAACTAGACACAAGAAGGATTCACAATTTCAATAAAAACATCACTGTGCAATGAAAAGAGCTGTAAACCAATGAGCTCATGAAAAAGAGACTTGCATATATGAAGCTAACTTTGTTCACAAGTTAAATCTTGAAAGCCCAGCACTTTCACTGCAAGACTGTCAGTTGCTAGAAGGTATCAGTATGAATTTGAGAACTCAGGGCTGTGGGGCAATATATTAGCACCAGACAGTCTGGATAAACAATGTTGTATCTCACCCACCTGTTTATCCAGAGTTCAGATTATCACTGTGAGCATGAAAAGCAAACTGACTTCTTGGGCACTGGCCACTAGCCATTGTTGTGTTTCAGATAAAACACTAATGTTTTCAAAAAGATACAAAAGAAGTAGTGAAGTGTCATCAAGAAATTAAGCAAAACTCTCCGTATTTTTCCCTACAAATCAGGATCCTTTCCAAGAGGATACTGCAGTTCTGAAGCTGACTACAGAGCCTTCCTCTATGTAAAATGATTGTGAGAAAAAAATGCAATACAGCTGGAGAAGTCACAAATAGTATTTTTCTGAGATCTTCCAGAAAACTAATACAAGCTTCCACATTATCAAACAATGTAAATGTATAAGATACACATCAAATTGAATTTATGAAAGAAATACTTCATTTACTTAGCTACAGCAACCATAACAAGAATCATTACTAATATTGGCAATTCCTAGACTTAAGTAGCTATTATCAGACTCTAGCAATTAACATAATTAACACATGCTAACAATATAATCATACCCTAACAAAAGCCTAAAAATCCCCCATGAATACATGCACAAAAAATGCAAGCATCCCCTGCGCAGGCAGGAAGAACTGTCCTTTGCAGAACAGAGAGAGGAAGCTTGGTTCCCTCTACTGTTAGCTAGCTGGTTCAGTCCTGCACCTACACCCCAGAACCTGCATCACTGCAAGCCTCTGGAGGAAGTGCAGGTCAGAAGCTCACAGAATTGCTCCTATTTACAATTTAAGTTTTATATACTCAAATTTAATAACAGAGTGTATTCTGTTGCCACACAATGTTTATGGCTGCACTTTGCTTTTCTGCAGAAGAAAACCTTTGACAGATAGTTATTGTGTTGCAAAATAAACTTGGTAAAGCAGCCTTTGCATATACAAAGAAATTCTAAAGTCTGAACAGGTTTATTATCTCTGACTTCACTCCAGAAAAGCTCCAATTAAAGATGAAAGTGATATGCTCAGTACTTTTGGGACATCTTTGAAAATATCTACCTCACATCAGGGTTCTGCTGCACTTGAGTAATTCTTAAAAGAGTACTTAAATGATATACTTCTAGCTGCCATTTATTAAAACTCTTCCACTCCATCCAGCCAGAGATTTATAGCTTTTTCTTTGTGAAGTTTTACTGATTGCTTAAGCATATACAATATTTTAGAAATCATGGTTACAAATTACCACAGATCGGTTTCCTATTGGAAGTACCAGAGTGACAAAATCCACATTTTTACAAGGAGAATTGTTAGAATACTGAAGAAAAAGGATGAAAAGTAAAACTTGCAAAAAAAAAAAAAATTAAAAAAAAGCTACCAGACTGACATGAGAGGCAAACAGCTGTGAAATGGAGTATGTGGCACAGAACCATTTCCATTTACAACACGTCAGGCTGTACAGAGGATGTGACATTCTATATTAACATTCTCCTGGGAAGAGACCACTGGGAAACACAGCTGCACTAGCTGTATGTGCAGCTTGACACAATCTAAGAAGAAGACCCATTTAAGTAGTCCATGCCATGATTGCAAACTCTCACAAAGAATAAAATAATCAACCCAAACCAAAGTATCTTCTTCTGGAAGCTACTATGTGAAATCAATCACATAGTTTACACACTAATTTTGGAAATTTTGTACGTTGTAAACTGTATGTTTACTGATGAGAATGAATAGATTTATAAACTGTATATAATTTTCTGTATTATATTGTAAGAGACTTAAAGATCAAAATTGCCTCAAAGACTGTTAAGATCACCAAAGGACTTTGCTTATTACCTTTTCACTTAATCTATCTCGCTCACTCTTTCCACTCCCCTCCTCTCTTTTTCTATTTCTTTCTATCTCTCTCTACCTCCCATTTACTGTTAAATGAAACCCATACTATTGCCTTCAGCATATGGTCTTGTTTGGACCTTAATTTGGGCAGAGGCATCTCTCCAATAATCAGATCTTAACAAATGCAACTAAAATACCGTAGGAATTGGTTAGGCATGTTTTAACAAGAAAAAGGTCTGAAAGTATCTTTCTTTCTTAGCCACCAAAAATTCAGAAAAATCTGTATAATGGTTTATTCTTGAAAGTAACATCTAAAGATTAAAGTGTCTGGAGACACTGTAGGTGACACGATGGTGAAATGCTCATATACATTGTGCTTGTGTATCATCATTTCATTTACCAAAACAATGAGATCTGGAATTTTTAAAGCCATTTTAGGCATCTAGACAGCTAAGAATCTTTACAGACTTATTAGAAAGCAAGTATTCAATATTAAGACATCCAGACTCTCAGCTTTACGGATGCATTTTACAAGAACAAGTTTTCAAAAGGTCTCAGTACCAGTTTAAGTCTTAAAGCAAAATAAAAACCCTTCCCAAAAAAGAATATATGCATACCATACTGAAAAGACTCATATTTCCCAGACCTGTTACATTTTCAAGCTGGTTCTCCCATATAACTGAGAGAGACACCCTCTAAGTATATCTCTGAAATCTTTATTTCACAATGACAAACCTACCCAAATCAGGAAAAATTGCTTGAGTAGATCCTACTTCTCTGATTAGTCAGTATGTTTGCTCTTGCTTACCACATGGTTTTTTTGAATTTATGATCAGAAATTTTCTTTCAAAGGAATATTTATCATTAGTCATTCTACTAAATTTGAGAGCAAACCAAAACTGTGTTAGTCATTTTATGACTTGCTTTTCTTCCCAGCTTTTCGCCAAAAGTTGCAACTGCCAATGGCCTTTAATTCTGTTCTGTTTTAGACTGTTTAAAGAAGGAAACCATTACTGTACAATTGGTAAGGATATGTTTGTGTGAGATTTGCAGACCTACTAAAATATTCACCTACTAAAGACTAATATTTTAAATAGCAATAATCAACACTATACTCTTAGAAAAATATTTGTCTTACAACAAATAATAAACATATTTTAAAAATTCTTAACTGTAAAGTTAACTCAAAATGCCATTAGTTTAAAGTTAAAAAATTCTGGCATGGTAGGGTTTCTCATTTAGAAGATTCAAATATTTAGTTTTCCTTTAATCCAATTATTAAATTTCACTGTGGTTTTTTTTCTCACCTAAAATTTATAATTACATCACAAAATAATAACGCGGCCAACAAAAACCTGTCATTTTTTGATTTTGTGGAGAAAGAAAACCTGATATGATGGAATTAGAAAAAAAAACCCTACATGTAGAAAGTCTTTGCTTGACTCTAGACAGTTCCACATTAAACCAGTATTTAAAGACAAATTTAAAAAATAAACGTCAGAATGATTTCTAAAAGCAAGTCAAACTTTACCAAGAAAGTAGCATCAATAATTTTAAACACTTACTTGCTTCTGTAGACATTGCTCTTGCCTTTGTTTTCTCCTCAGACTTTTTGACTTGTTTCTTTCTCTCTTACTCAGCTTTTGGTTGAAGGAAATACTCATAGGCTGCACAAGACCACCAGGTGTGATGCACTGTTTGTCTTCTACAGCCCTTGTAGGCGAGGGAAGATGCATCACAAACGGTGACCCATCAGCAATGACACTCCCAGAAGATTGTCCAGTAACTTCAAAATCACACATTCTTTCTGTTTCTCTGTGTAGTAATTTGGTAATGGAAGTAACTTGAAATTGGTTCTGTAGTAGGTCAGCACTGGAACTATACAGATCTTGAAAAGAACTGCCACGTTTCCTATTGGACTCTAATTGCAGGATGTAAGCAGGTGGATTTTCATTGTGGCCATGGTAAAGTGTTCCCATGCTGCAAGTTTCATATAACACCGGTGACAAAACAAGTCCTTCTCTGATATTTAAATTCAAGCTATGTGATCTTCTGTGAAAATGTTTTACACTGTTTGCATCTTTTATAGGATAGCAATAAGGGAGATTTCTTTTTTGATGTAATGCCTTTAAGGGAAGTTTTTTACTTTCTATCTTGTATCTTGGAGCTTTTACTTCTACACAAAGTGCTTCTGTTAATTTCCCAGCACCATTATTACTTCCAGCTGTGTAGGAAAGTTCTTTATTTCTGATTTCTAAAGTTGCAGTTACCACTTCATGGCAGGTATCCTTGTTAAAACCAGACTGAATTTTTAGAAGCAAATGTTTTTCTGATGATGATGACAATTTAACAGAGAAAGGTGGCTGATGCTCAGCCCAATTTTTGCAGAAATGTTTGTTTACTAACTGTCCACAGGAACATTCTTTGTTGCAAACAAAGTTAAAGCCCCCTAAGCAGGCCTCACAGAATGGACAGTGTAGTTTTCCAATTGTCCACTGTGCCTATTGACAAAAAGAGAAAAAATAAACCACACAATATGTTCACTGAAAATAAATGAGCAAGAAATAATTACTGGAGTAATTTTCTCCTTTAGAAAGAGGATTTTCTTCTTGTTTTTCAAATACAATAAAAGACACTTCACAGCAGAAAACAAATCCACCACAAATAATGTTCTGGTCAAAGCTCTGCTTGCTACAGTGATAACTAATTCTAAGAAAACTAAAACACACATTGTAAAATGTAGGAGCTTTGAAATGTGTTTAAAATTTGTCCACAGACAGAATAATGCTGCAATAGTAATGAAAACATTAGATCTTTAAGCAGTGAAATCAATTTCCCATGTTAATCTGGAATTAGCAAGCACAGCATCACAGCAGAGTTTTCTGAGTGCTGATACATTTCTTGCATACTAAGTACAGTGGAAGGAGATTTCTTACAAAAAGAACATAGCTTTACACTTTGATTACCCCACAAAAGCTTAAAATGGTATTTGTATTTTGGTATATGTAGCATCATAACATAATCTCTGTGCAGGCATCCTGACAAATCCTTAATCTCTCTATATAGGGAGACAGTTTATTTTCATTATTTAACATTCTATGAATTTCTTCTTAACCCTGAAGGTACTTTTTTAAAAGGAAAAAGTATATCAAAGTTCTATAAATGCCTATATAATAATACAACTATTAGTCCTCCTACATATTTAGACAACTATTAGTATTTTCAGCAATTATATTCATCTCTCAGCAGCACTGCTGAGGCCAGAAGTTATGCAAGTGTTTGTAGAATCAAAGATGAGAAAAACATTATCAACTCCAGTCACACTTTACTCACTGGAGTGTCTGAAGAACCATGAATACAGAAGCTGCCCAATATTTCTAGTTTAAGCACTGCTCTCAGTTGCAAATGTCCTTCAGGGTGATTTGGAAAGATATGTCCATAACTGATGCTTGTCCTATTGAAAGCTACAGAAAATGTCAGAAAAACCAATTTAGCAATTTCAGGAAAAAAATTCCAGCAAGTTTTGTGGAAAAAAAGTTATTTTTCACACATAATGCTAGAAGTTCTGGAAACACTTATTTGAGAAACTTACTCCTGCCTTGTGGGTTAAACCCTCAAAATTACACAAAATATCAAGGATGTGTTTGCACATTGCACCAGTGAGAATCTATTTAAATCTGGAAAGGTGTATTTCTTGGAGAAAAACGAATAGTTTACATATGGCCAAAGGCTT
This sequence comes from Alaudala cheleensis, assembly GCA_013398995.1. NCBI lineage: Eukaryota > Metazoa > Chordata > Aves > Passeriformes > Alaudidae > Alaudala > Alaudala cheleensis. The sequence continues at coordinate 179,631 of VWYE01015083.1, forward strand.
TTAAATTCTCGAGAATTCTGTAAACATGCACAATCCCTCTCAGTTTACAAGGCCGACAAATGTGTACACAGGCCATTCCCTAAGAAGAATTAAGCTTGATCTCAGATTCACTCTTAAGTCTCCCACACTCCATTTCCCAGATGCCAGGAGCTAGACACTAAAATTAAAGGAAAAGCACTTTCTAGTGACTTTATTGGCTCTCTCTGGCACGGAATAGCATCCTGAATCTTCAAATGGAGAGGTAGAGTGATTAAGAAAAATTAAAAAGGCTAGAAGCCTGGAAAAAATGGACATACAAGACACAGTATGGAGGAAAAAGGACATCTCTATGTCCCATGTGCACAGAGACTGGGAGATGAGGTGTGGTATCAAGGAGCCTGGGACTGATTTAGCATGAGTTTGGCAACGGAGTGTGGAAGCACTGACTCAGTAAAAGAAGTAACAGCCTACTAGTGGAGGAGGTGGTAGGGGGAAAATCAGCAAGATCTGAAAGGGAGCTGAGGGTACACAGATTTAGTGATGGACTGCATAAAGAGGAAAAAAATGGAAATAGTTAGAAAAAGAACCCAAAACAAGTGATAAGTGATAATAGAAAATCCAGGTCAATAAAGGTCAGCAGCACTAGCTACATATTTGTAATTATTGAAGGTTATCTATACACTAATATGTACATGAAATCCAAGGAGATTGGCTAAGAACAGGGACAGATGGCAAAAAAGAACCGGCTGGGAAGCAGTGGGTTTTACAGCCTGCAAATAGACTTTGCGCTTATGTAAAACGATTTAGCCTTTGATTCAGGAGTCATACAGGAGAAAACAACACATGATCACAAAGTTATTCAGAGCCCAGGAAGATCTGGAGATAAGTCAGAATTGTTTAACACCCCCACCTCCCCTCCACATTTATCCATAAAAACACAAGATCTTGCCAGAGGAGACAAAGTGAATGAGGCAAGAGTTCCAAGGATATTAAGTGACACCATGAACACAAAGCTATCAAAGGCATACACAGACAATTGCATTGTCTGCCTCTTTCACCAGAGGAGAACTGCTCCTCTGCAGCCTTAAGCAAATGTGTCAAGCAGTCTATGGGTTTTGTATTTCCTCAGCCCCCAATCTGACCCTCCAGGTATTCAAATGCAGAAGCTAAAGGTGCAAAAGAATAATTTAAGAGCTAAAGGTGAAAACAATAATATTATTATCAATATTGAATACAATTAAACTGAAATAATTTAAGAGACGAACTGTAAAAATAAAAGCCTCCTTATTATGCAAGAGTCACGATTAGGCAATATTGTAAAGTGAGGAAATAACTCATGAGCTGTAATTTTCAAACACCTGTGACTATTCTGTTATATTCATTGAAGTAGAGATCACAAATTTTAAGAAGTTTAATTAATGTTTAACCAAAAAACCCACGTAGAGCAAAACAAAGAAGGAAGATGAAGTTTTTAAAAGTTTTGAATGCTTAGTTCTACAGTCATAACAAATTTTTTCTCTTTGTGTATCATTTTCAGAATGGGTTTGCTTAGGACAGAAATTACTTAAAATGCAGCAAAATTTTACATGGAAGTCTAAGGAGAAAGGAATGCAAATATCATTTACTTATCAAAATCAAAGATTCATGAAAGAAAGTCTGTGCAGCAAAAAGCACTGCTTCTGCTTATTAGTATCTGTGCCACAATATTAATTTCTAGATCTGAAACAATTTAAAGAAAATACCAACTGAAGCAGTTCGAACAACAAGAAATTTATGAGATTGTTTATAATTTCAAATGGGCAGTTAAAACTCAAAAGCAGTGACACTGGCTTGTCATCAGACCTTCGAATTTGCAGAAAGGTATCTACTTTCTATTCACGACATAAGAGCACATTAAGTATGGAAGACTTAAGTATAAAACACATAATATTCCAAAAACTGATCTCTTAACAAATCTTCAGTCCCCTTTTATGGGGAAACATGCTTCTTGTTGTCACTGTCAACCTATATGTTAGTACTGCAGGACATGATGATCAAAACAAAGCAACCCGAAAGCCTAGATAATAAATATAATATTAAGCATTGACAAACATGGAGAGGTGCCAATGACAGTTATCTGGACAACCATAAACACATTCATCTGTTACAGAGCAGGAAACAAAATTTATCCCTTGTAGCATTTCTGCATATATTAAAACCAAAACAAGATTAAACAACATTTAAGAGAGAAAAAAAACCATCTGCAAATGGTAACAATAGAACTTCCTGAGAAGAATTCCCTCAGTTATAATGTCTCAGTAACATACATGGATCTTGCCAGAAAAGTGTCCTTGAAATTTGTGTCCCCCTCAATTATTTTACATGTTGAATAATAAAGATGCAAGAAAAAAAAATATACCTTTTTAATGACACATTTCACCCACTCTGGAATGGCTTCTAAGCTCACATGCCATACACTGCAAGAATTCTGAGCAGCAGCTGAAGGTTGTGATATCTGTTAATAAAACAATTGTATTGATACTCAAAATTTATGTAAGCTTTTTTTTTCTTTGAATATAGCCAGAAGTCAGCTCTCCAAAATCAGTAAAGATTAACAAATTACAAACCTCAAATAAGACGTGCTTCTTTAAGCTAAAAATCAGGTAGATATTGTCAGTAATTCTCTATTTCTGAATCTAAGAACATTGGGCAAACTCCACTGAGGAAATGTAGGTGTCTGGAGGTGGTTTTGTTTTGTTCAAAAGAACAGAAAGTATGCAGTTGCAGGCCTTCCAAGAATATCTGGAAATTTATTTTAGAATCACTGTCAGCTGGCATATTTTTCAGTAAAAACAGAAAAATTTAAGTTATAGTTTACATGACGACTGTGATCAGCAATGCAAAATGTAACAAGTAGAATTAATTTTCTAAGGCTTTTTCAAAATTAACAGAATAATCAGGTAATCTGAGCAACTTTAGAAATTTTACTGCAATAATGTAATCAACTGTAGAGAAAAACATCTAAAGCCCCATAGCATTTCCCTAACTGATACTAAATTAAAAGCAATTACCTAACTAGAGTTACAGGGATACCTAATTATAAGGAAACTCTGGTGAGAAAGTCCTAAAATCAGTTGTTAAAATTTATGAATATGGAAAGTTGTGGATGTCTATGTTATTAAAGTAATTGGAATAAAAACTTCATTCTGCTGAAAATTAAAAGTGGGACTATAGACAGAAGATAGAAGCTTTTAAAAATTCTCCAAGTATTGGCAGATGACAGATAGATCAATTTATCATGTCTATGCTGGTCTTATGTCCTATCTGTGAAGGCCACCAGCACTTCAATAAGGATATAATTATTAGTGTTTATACTGTGGTTTAACTTCAACATTTTTTTTTTTAATTTGTCCTACATTATTTTAATTCATAATTCAGCAATGTGTTTGTCTGAAGGTCTAAAATTCATCTGTGAAAACATGCTGAAAACATTACTCTTTTCATCACAGTACTGTCTTTGCAACGTCTTCAGATACAGCGTTAAATTACACTTTTTTATTTGCTATCTACATAACTGGAGAAGAAGCTACTTCAGTCGTATGTGCAATCTCCATGGTGGTGGATCTCCACTCCCAATTGAAAGCTCCATCATTGGGAACTTTCTCTTCCTTTTCATGACATTTTTTCCATAGAAGGAGTTGGAATGTCCACATTCACCCCTGAAAATCACTTCAAGCCACACAAAAAAGAACCATCAACTATGAAGTGTGAAAATTATTCCAGAACTTCAAGCTCTGTAAGCAGAGTGATTAAAATGGGGTTTATTGATAATGCTATCATGATCTTAAGAATTAACTTTGTTTCTACACCTATTGGCTGTACCCCTCTCTAGTGTGAAAAAGAATGTTGTTGCATTACTAACATGTTAATAAAAGACATCACCACCTTCTCTTCTATTTGATTTTTAACTTTGATTCAGGAGCCTTTCTGGCTCATTTGGGAAGACCCTAGCTCTTTATGATTAGTAGCTGCCATCATAAAACAGTAGGAAATACTCTGTCATGGTTGCAGTCTGTGTAATTATCCTTCTGTTTATTTTAATAAAGACAACATAAATTACTGAGCAAGGCATGACCCTGCTCAGGGCAGACTAATCTTCTGAACTATTTTTGTGCACAGACTATGGCCCATATTTGAAAAATGAAGAGCAAAATTTTCTGATGTAGGGATATTTTACACACAGTTAAGTACCACAGTGGAAATTAGAATCAATCTTTAAAATACACCTTAGACACAAAGCTTGTCCAGTAAGAGATATTAAAAAATTGACTGCTTTAAAACTATCAAAACCAGACCCCATTTTTATATTAGCAACGGCAGTGCTCTATACAGGAGCATTACCTGCATAGAGTATTCAAGTGTCCATGAACATCAGTCTGCATGTTGCAGAACATGAAATTGATCACTTCTTACTTGGCTTCACTAAAATCACTTCCCACACTATTGTCAACAGAACTGTCTCTACTACCTACCTCCACAAGAGATTAATTACAAAGTGAGGCTAAGTCTAATACTTCACCTTCATTTAAAATAAATGACACCAGAAGAACTTACAAACTCCCTCAGAAGAAGCTATACTTACTTCAGATGCTTTTTTCTCACTACATTTTGCAAGAAAACCAGAATTTGCTATATATTTCCTACATCTCCAGCAACGTAGAACATCAGCCTCTTGGTTGTTCATTATGTCAGCTTGGGATTTTGCAGCTCTGTATGTTGACCTGTAAAGACCACAAAACGTACCATTTGGTCACCTGTTGAAACACCACATTTCTCTTCAGACCTCTCCACCACTGTAGAGGAGACTAATACTTTACTTACAAACATTCTCTGATCTTGTATAGCATGCCATCTAGATGCTTTAAATAGAAACTAGAAAGCAACAGCAACAAACCAACTAAAACCAAAATAAAACAAAACTGACCAACCAACCAACCAATCAAAAGAAGTGCCTGATATTTGGACAAAAGATAAGAGAATTTCGGTTTTTCTAGAATATGTCCATAGGAATAAATCATTGCTATCATAAGCAATAAATTAACATATATACAGAAACACATATAATGCCACATAATAATAATAATAATAATAATAATAATAATGGATGTCAACACAAAACTATAGATGACAAACTCTTTTCTCAACATATCACTGGAGGCTTGCTCCCTTAAATTATTTTGTCTGGAAGGATGCACTACTGGTGCAACCATTTATCATGGACTTGTATTAACCTCCTATTGAAACAAGATCTAAATTAAGACAACCAGAAGAATAAGACAAATATTCTATTTTTCTCTTTTTGTGTCTTGCTGTGTCCTGATTGTCTCTGGTCTTCCCTTTTTGTCATGTTTTCTCCAAAGATCCTCCAACTCTTCTTTTCAATTACTTATGTTTTTACATAAAACTAAAAAGCCGTGTCAAAAGTTTCAGAGTCCAAACATCTAATTCTGCAACTATTTTAATATTTAAATTTTTTAAGTTTTCACTAACTAAAGAAACTTTGAGGTCTTCACTATAGGGTGTCTGAAGAGCAGTTTGCCTTGTTGAAACATACAGACTGTTGCATTTTCCCCATTTCTACCTTTCCTTTTTCTACCTTGTTTTCTGACTTAATCAAAGACAATGAAACACACAGGGAGGTTACTTATTATCTTTTATTTACATCTGAGGTCTTCATTCAATCGCAATTTTTACTTTTCTACAAAAGTAAAGGTCTGAAATGTAGTTTGAACAGGACAAGCAGAAATGTGCGTACACCCAGCAGACTCCGAGCTCAAGTGTATATGCAGTTTTTAACAATCAGATCCACTCTCAGCTTAAAAATTGAAATTAAGGCAAACATTAAATATTTTCTTGCAATATCACAATTAAAATGAATTTTCTGTTACGGGTCCATTAACGAAGCCAGCCAAGCAAAAGGTCATGCAAAAGACACATAAAAGCTGAGAATTTATACTACTAACCTGCCTTGTTCATGACAAACATGGAATGTTTCAAATGCTTTCACTTAAGCAGAACTTCAGTTTTTACTTACTTAAACTTGGTTTTTACTAACCCACATATGTCAGTGCTGCTACTTTCTGTATCAGTCATATTTCAAAATTGGAATGTATAAAATTATGAACCTGTCCATGAATGATTTCATTTTTTAAAAGTAAATTTGTTCTCTGATAATTTTTGTAAGTACTTTGTATCACTTTGCTGTTATAGCATTAGACACCAGAGGATATTGAGAGAATGATCACCAGTTACGAATTTCTTTGTATCATTCAAATACTTCAAAGCTGTTCTAATTAATTTATTCTTCACAAATTCATAACACACTTCTAGAATGAATTTAATTTTACAACAGTTCAGTGAGAGCTTCAAATCTAAGATCAGCCAGGAACAGACTGAAAGACATTTTGCACCCAGCTAGCTCAGACATTCTTTTTAGGTACAGCTATATCCTCATCTACTCAAATACCTTCTTGAAGTGAGTGATGTATACCTTGCACCACTTATTATGCTGTATTTTTTTGTTCAAATGATATATTTAAGTCTCTATATACATTCTGCTCCCCTTAGAGAAGGTGATGTCTTGCTATCTGTTGAACAGCTGCTTTATTTGAAACTGACTGGAGCAGGGCAAAAACCCCTTGGTGATAGACCTCTCAACAATCAGTAAGACACTGATTAATAAATGCACTTCTATATTTAAAAGACAAGGTTCAAGTCATGCAAAGGCTCTCCAAAGATCACTAGCATTTGAGCTGATGTAAACATTCTTCTCATCTGTATAACATCTTTCAAGCTTTACTGCGAAATAAAATGTCTTTTATTTAGGTCTTTTATTTTGTTTAGTTAGTTATACCCTTTGGAAGGTTCTTCTTAGTTCAGCATATACCTTTTATTTAAAATTACCCTTACTAAGAGAAAGGAGTGCATAGTACATGTGTAGTAACACACATAGCATGGGTTGCATTTTGTGTAATCAAGAGTGTAGTGAACTAGATGGAAAAAATCCAATTCAAGTGGGTACTTTTTTTAATATTATGATACAGTAGACTCAGGTGTTCTTCTGACCTAGGAGTGTTTAAAAAGTGTAATTCCTGTAGGTGTATTAAAAATCTGCATATGTGTGTCTTTTGCAGTTCTTACTATGGACAGAAGAAACCCTACAGATGCACATTCACACATTGCAGAGGTTTCTACACACATCATGTTCCTCATTTATGACATTGGCATTCACTTTTATTTTGTTTTGTACATGAGTTCAAATAAATGCATACAAACACAGGATTTTGAAGTTTTGGGGTTTTTTGTTAAATGCAGTTTAACCTTAGTGTTTCAGATATGTTTTCCTATGTTTCTTTTGTCTTGGTTTGCATGTAAAACTATTAAAAGGCATCTTGTTCTCCCTCAGCAAAAAGTGCCTACAATAAAGAAAAAAGCTTTTCATTTGGAACTCCAAAAGTAGTGTCAGGTCCTTGAGTGGGCCTTTTCATCTTAGTACTAGGTCAGTTGTGTTGTGGCTGTACTGCTTTCAGGTCAGTTGCTTTGTGTGAGCTCATGTTTGCCTCCAAAATAGCATCCAGACATATCAGTGTTCAAAAGCCTATATTCTTCCATGGTTTTTGTCTGATGACCTTCAAACCTTTTTCTATTATTTAGTCCAAATAAAACCAATAGCAGAGCCCGAAGACTTCCTTTCCAAGTCAGTCTTAGTTATCTTTCTTGGAAATCATTGGTCTAATATTCTCTTAGAGACCTTTGATGAAGATTTTACAGCCTTCCCAAACTATTTCATTGTCACCCTATCTTTTATTAACTTTCCCCCTAATACTTAAATGGAATGTTCTTGTTATTTTCCTTATTTGTTGTGAATACAGAGAACAAAATTGCTCCTTTTCTTCTGTGCAGAACATTTCACAACTTTGAACACTTACTAGATATTAACCCCCCTTAAATCTTGTCTTTGAACTAAATAAATCTTTCTCCTTTTCCTCAGACATAATGCTTTCTTGATCTCCAACTGTCACTGCTATTTTGTGAACTCCTTCAAAGGGGTCAGCTATTCTTGCTGAATGCAAGTTCTGGATGCAGAACTCACTGAAGTTTTACCAGCTGAGGAGACTAGACAGATTACATAAATTTTCAAGGGGAAAAAAATTATGCCCCTATTTATATATAAATTTCTTATAAAATCCGAATTGTATAATGTATTACATTTTGGTCATTCTGTCTTCAAAAAGATTGCTAAAACACATGAAGTACAAATAAAAATTCTCATACGTTCACACTGAAAAACTAAACACAATCCCCTAAATTTCTGTTGAAATCTGGACTAGAATTTCCACTAACTTGCCCTTCATTCATAAATACATAAAAATGAGAAAATTAGTGTAGCAGCACAAGCAGTTACCAATGTTTGTTCTTCAAAAATCACCTGTGACCCCTTCAGAATATTGCAGCCATGAAAATTACAATAACAATAATGTTGCAGCAAGAAACTAGAGCCCTGAAACTTAAACAGCAGTTATGGAGAGCCTCTAAAAAAATTAGAAGTCAGCTTTGCAGGAGGATGACAGAGAAAAGTTAAATGAGCTGTCCTAGCCAATAAGAGACCATACCCCAAGTGTCTGCAACCATGGAAGGAGGAACTGATACTTTACCAGACAGAGACACAACTACGGAAGACAGTAGGGTACAGTTAAAAACCTGCTGCTAGTTTCTGATCTGCAAAGTATTTCTGATTAAAGAAATGCTTTATAAAGCCTGTTTCAACAATTTTTCTCAATAAAACAGCATTTAAGATGGAGAGACAGAAAAAAAAATAATTAAAGAACTGTCTCCAGGCTGCCAAAGAAGAGAAGCAGAAAGATGCATCTTCTGCTTCTGTGCAATCTCCTTCTACGAACTCTTCTACCAGTTCAGGCGTTGTGTGATCAGCTTCTGTATCATGTAAGTTAATAATAGCGATGATTAGCTGATGTCAGAGGGTCGCCAGTGTGATACTTTCTTTTGTAGCAAGACTAGCACATGTAATTAAAAGGAAGTTAAAAAAAAGTTACTTATTAACTTGCAACGTATTTCTTGACTTGCTAAACCCCCCTACTCTATGCTGCTTAAGTCAACAGGTCCTCCAAGCACAGCTAGGATACGGAGCGTGTAAATGGCTTTGACAGGGAACAGACCTGGCGGGTCTCTGGAAGACCACGGATCGGCGTGTAATCTCGTTTTTCCAAGAGATGCCTATTTCATGCTCTAACACATACAGGCATTAGCTGTTGCACAAAGTAAAGACTGAAACAAGCAAGAATAGGGTGCCCTTGTGCCAGCACAGAGCGGAACACAGGGCTGAGCATTGCCACAGCCGCCCCGGACACCCTCGAGCCCACCCAGCTCCGAGCCCACCCAGGCCCCTCTCCGGCAGGCGCACCCGGGGACGGACAGCCCGGCCGCTCCCCCGGCTCCGGGAGGGTGTCCGCACCGCCGCCGATAAACCCCCCCCCACTCGGCCCCCAGCCCGGGCCCGCCTCGGCCCCGCGGGCGGCTGCGGCGCCTCCCGCCGCCCCGGCCCCGTCATCTCACCGGGCCGCGCCGTGCGAGGCTGCGAGGACGAGGCGACGGCGCTGGAGGGACCGAGCGGGCGGGGAAGGGGGTGCGCAGCAGCAGCTGCTCCCGCGAACGGGAAGAGACGGGAGACAAACGGCGGCGGAAAGCGCTCCGCCAGCTCAGCCCCTGCCCTCGGGAGGCACACGGCAGCGGCCCGGGCCGTCCCGGCGGCTGCTGCGGCCGGCGGGGACAGCTCGTCGGCGGCAGGGCCAGCCCTACTGCCGCGGGAACGAGGGCAATGCCCAGCCGGCGCCGCGCCGAGCCCTGAGGCCGGCACGTCTTCTCCTGACTGGCAGAGATGGAGCGGGGTGGGGTCAGCGTCGGCGGCAAGCTGTGACCAGGGACAAGAGACGCGAAGGGAATTAAGGTTAAGGAGATGAACGAAAACTTTTCAATGGGCACTGGGACAGAAGGCGCGTTCCCTCAGGCCTGAGGAATAAACCCGAACGCAGAGATGGTACTCGCGTAGAGCGAGGCCGGGGACATGGCAGGGACCGTCAGCTGCTAGGCTGGGTGTCCTCAGCAGCCCCCGACTGTCCTAATGTGCAGCAAGAGAAAGGAGAAAGTGTTAGATGAAATGGGGCGAGGGAATGAATCAGTGCAGGAAATTGCTGCGCATCAGGCGGGGCTCCATGGAAGAAAGGGAGGCACGGCGGCCCTTGGCCGGTGAGCGGCTGTTGCACGGCACCTAAGGGAAACGAGCTGGCCACTTCCATCCATGCGGCGTCTTTTGCACCTCAGTGGGGATTAGGTCTCCTGCGGTGACACTGTGACTTGACCAGGAGCTGATAAGTGCTCGTGTCTGACAATCCGCTAAAGATGCTGATGACAATCTTCAAACACAGGAAGGGAACACTTTTAAAGCAATGCGAGAGTAAGAAAGTCTGTAAGATTGCTGAGGAAAGTTAAATTAGAGTCTGTTCACTTCTTTGCCTGTGGAGGTGATTTGGAAAACTGAAACCTCCATTTCAGGCTTTCTCCTGTATTTATGAGATATAATTTCTGTGGTGTTTCTTGTATTTCAATATACAATCACTGCAGGTCAAGACCAGGTTATATAATCAGGTAGCTGTTTTGGATAATGTAGGGCTGACAGCAAGATCTGGCCTTTCATGGTGACCAAAGTGAACTGGATGAGATTACAACATGAGATGTGCTAAGTGCTACTTTTTCTTTCTTAGTGTAGATACAGTAAAGAACATCACAAATAGGATGCTCCAAATAATGAAATTCTGTTTTACTCTGCCATGTACAGTAACTACATGTAGAAGAAAGAGACTCTTATTTTCAAGTAATTTATACTGTAGCAAGTGTGCTACAGTGTGCTCAAATTTAGACTAAAATGGCTATTAGAAAAAACAATATTTATCAGTCTTAAAGAATTGCAGTTTATAAGGCATGTTTTAATTGATTAAACTACAGAGAAACACATGAAATAGATGGATGGAAGAAATAAAATACAGATTAAAATAACTGGTTTAAGACACTTCAGGCCTCAACTTCTGACATGAAATAATGTTGAAAATATTAGGAGAGAGATGTTTTAAATTTTTCTTTATCTCATCTGCTTCAGTTTAAGTAGGATGTAAGGCTGGACTACTCGATTTTAATGGAATCCCACAGATAAAGAGAAATAGTAATGAAGGTGGCACTGGGGGAAGAAATGAAAAGGACCACATGGCTCATGTCACAGGAACAGCAAATGGAATGTGGAAAAATGAAACTTTGCTGCTGGCTACAAGACTATACTCAGAGCCATTCAGCTGTATTGTGTGGTTAACTGTATTGATTATCTTATAGATAATGTTTGTGTGTCAGGGCAGCTGGACTGTGGAAGGCTAGAGAGAATGAATTGTGCTGTGGCTTTGGGACTCATGACAGGCTGATGCAGTTATTAATTCCAAGGCAGGCTATACATGAAATGCCTTTTGCTGGGATAGCCCCTTAAGTCTATGGGGGGAGTTCAAGGATCAGTGCCAAGCAAACACAGTAAGTCAGAAACCAGGGAGTGTCTTTGCTGTTCTGGGGCATTGATGGTGTCTCGGGAAGGCTGCATTGAAGGTCTGTGCAGAGCGTCATTGAACACTGAAGCACCCCGCAGGGCTGTAGTGATTGGTGTATACACAGTGGCACATTCTGTTTTCATGTCTATGACAATGGAGAATGTATCCAGCTCACAAGTACTCTATGAGAATCTCTAACAAGTGGTCATATATTGCAATAATCACACCAGAAACATGTCATTTCCATTCCAAGTGTGTGATATAACTGCCTAAGGGAAGGGATGATCTTATTGTTACTCCTGTAGAGTTTCTTTCTTTACCAAAATACTTCACCACAAGAAGTTTACATCTTCTGCAGCTATTCAGTACTACACTAATAACTACCCAAGGCATTAGCCCAGTCTGCAAACCCTGGTTCTTCAACCCATTAGACCGCTCCATTATCTGGAGGTCATCTCCCAGACCTGCATAGCTATTATTTGGTCATGTGTTCTGGAGTAAAATATCTTAGAAAATGGCCAGAAAGGGAACATCAGGAGAAAAGAAAGAAGAAATAGAAATTGCTGGGTAGAACATTTGGGACTTGATACTGAGCACAGAAGGAAGATAATTGCCATTACCTGGGACTTTTTGGTTTGGTTTTTTTTTTTGTTTTGGTTTGTTTGTTTGTCTTGTCTCCCCATCTGTGCCCCATCCCACTCCCTCCCCCACTCTCTTTGTTTTTTTGGTTTCATTTTTTTCCTTTTCTAAGCAGCTTGCATAGTTAAACAGCATTGTATCAGGAGAAGCCCAATAGGCAACACTGGCCTCTTTCAGCCTTCACTAAAGGATTAATTGTTGGATAAACTTTGTTAACACTAGGCATGACAATAACCATCAAGCCTAACATTTTTACTGTACGGAGATTATATTTTTGTGTATTATTATCCTTTTGAGAATACAGCCTGACTTTCAATTTGGCACACTATTGAAAATCTTTTCCTATTACTAGGTAAATTGTAAGAAAATGACATTTCACACCCTTTCGCTTGAAGACAATGGTTTATATTTGATTTCTAAATCTTGTCATACTCCTAAAAGAAATGTAAAGTCTGTACAGAGTATCTGTCAATTAACAAAACATTGGCTTTACTTTACCTTTGCTTCTTTTTAAAAAATAATAAAATCCATCTAAAGTTGTGATGATAGGGAAAACATTTTTTAAATCACATAGGACTAGGTCTAATAAAGTAATTCTTAAAATATTTTTCTTAATTTGTGGTTGCTTATTCTCTGGAATGGAATCCAGAGCTATGTTAAATGTAGGGACCCATTCTGTGCTTCACAATTCTGCTGGTCAAGAATCCTGCTATCTCTTGAGATAGAACAGAAGAAAACATTACATTCATACTGCAAATATGGTTATATCACAGAACATTTTTGCTTAACAGCTGTTGAAATCTAGTTCCTGAAGGGGAAACTGCTTATAGAGAAAAGAGATTTATCTCTCATTTCCCTTAACCTGGGAGAACATACTAGTTATCCTGCTGAAAATAAAGCACTGTTTTTTTTCTCCATGGTGGCAGGGTTTCAAAGAATTTGTGATCTATGGGAATATACAGGATGGAGAAAAACAAGTCTGTGCCCAAAGAATTGTGGACCTTATATCACAAAGGGCATCTCAAGGATCTTCAAGGAAGAACTTAAGTGTTTTTCACTACACAGACATAAAATTGCACTAAAAACCCTTTAATGGAGATTTGTATTATGTTATATTTAGTTTGTGTAAATAATACCATTACGCCAGTCATTGTAAATTTTGATCAGAGCTTCTGATTTAGTTGGTTCAGTTTAGTTTTCAGTAGAGAAAAAAAAAAAAGTATGCCTTCAACTTAAGTGCTTGACTTGTAAAGTGAGCTTAGATGAGCTTAAGAAATTCAGCCAGAGTGAACTGCTCAGGAATTTTAGGAAGATACCTGAAATTGAAGGTAAATTTCTTTAAAAACCCAAGAACTTATATCCAAACAAGGATAATACTTCCAGAAATAATGTTAGAGTGAAAAGGATGTTTACTTGAAACAGTATTTTCAACAGACCTTCAAGGAATAGAAAAGAACAGAAAGGAATCAAAAAATACTGATCGGCAGATGACATCTTTTTTTAGAATGTTGAATTGAAGCTGGATTAGAACTTGTAAAGTTAACTTTATAACCTTGGCTGTTAAAGAATTGGAAAATTAGAGAGATTCAGGTGAATAATACACAAGGTTATGCACTTTGAGATTGCTGGCAAGAATTTCTGCTGTCAGGTGGTGACTCATCAATTGGAAGCAATAAAGAGGTTAAGTAATGGAGTATATTGATTGATCACAGGGTGTCTGTGCATTGACTGTGTGATGTAGCTCTGAAAAGACTGATTCTGCCCTGGACTGTGGGTGTATTTCCAGTACATGCAGGTGAATATCAATGCTCTGGTAATTTTAAATTTGAAATAATATGGATAGTGATATTAATAATTTTTTTAAAATTAATTTGGGCTAGAGTAGACACAAAGAAAAATACTAAGGCAATAAAAAATTGATAGGGCTTGACTTATGGGAAAACAAAAGTGGCTTTCTTACTCAGTTCAGCAAAACAAATACTGTGAAAAGCTTTTCTTGGTAGGTCATCAAGGAGGAAATAAAATATCATTGCAGCCTTATATAACTTAGCAAATGTATACCAAAACACAAACAAACAAACAAAAAACCACCCAAACTTCCCCAAAATAATAAGAATAAGAATAATAGAATAATAGAATAAGAATAAATAGTAAGAAATTTAGTTGTTGAAAAGTTGTAGTTGTACTACCAGGGAGATTATTGAAAAAGCTTCCTAAGAAAAATATTGGAGAAAAAACCCATCATCTAACTTGAAGTACAGCCGTATGATATGAAGTTTACCGAAGTTGATGGCTGTCACTTTTATTTTTAATTTTACACTTTCTGTGAAAAGAAGATTATCCTTGGTAATTTGCTACCTCATGACTCTGTCTCTGTGTTCTTAGTCCTGATTTCCTTTCCCATGAGAGGCACATGAGAGCCTTGTCAATGCTTAATATGTATATGAAGATAATATTTCCAAAGTAGTGTAAAAATATCTTTTATATCCTTCAGAGGGAATACAAAGGAATTCAGGTTTTTTTCCGTTTTGCTTTCATTTAAATGTTCTGAACATCTCTGCACAGTAATTTCTATTCGGTGAAATTTAATCTTCCATAACACTCCAGCATCATGCTCTATTTTACCATTATTTAAATGAAATAATTGTAAATATATCTTTATTGCAGCATTATATAGAGCAGTTTGAAATGCATTTCTTTTCTAGAATTATCAGTTCAGCTTTTCAATAGCAATGGGTAGAAAAGAGTGAAAATTTCTTTCCGTCCTTAGCACAAATACCTACATGTACCAGGCTTGTTCTTAGGCTGAGATATAAAGAGATGAACTATAAAATGGTTTGGATTGAAAAGGACCTTAGAGATCATCTGCTTCCAAACCCTCCTGCCATGGGCAGGGACATCTCCCATGAGACCAAGTTGCTCAAAGCCCCATCCATCCTGGCCCTGAACACTCTTATGGATGGGGCATCCACAAAGCATCTGGGCAATGTCTTCCAGTGTCTCACAACACTCACTGTGAATAATGTCTTCGTAATACATAATCCAAAACTACCCTCTTTCTGTTATCCTTGTCCTATATCATTGTTCTTGTAAAACGTCCCTCTCCAGCTCTCTTGTAGGCCACTTCCTTTAGGTACTGGAAGATGTTATGAAGTCCCCCTGGAGGCTTCTCTTCTCCAGACTGAACAGTCCCAACCCTCTCAGCCTTTCTTCATAGCTGAGGTATTCTAGAAAGCTGATCATCTTGGGTCTGAACTCATTCCAACAGAACATCTTACCTGTGCTGGGGCCCCAGAGCTGATGCAGCCCTGCAGGTGGGGTCTCAGCAGAGCAGAGCAGAGGGGCAGAATCCCCTCCCTGGCCCTGCTGCCCACACTGCTTTGGATGCAGCCCAGGACACGTTTGGCTCTCTGGGCTGGGAGTGCCCATGGCTGGGTCATGCCCAGCTTCTTGCTTGGTTACTATCCTGTTAAACTGAAAATTGTTTTGAGTTTAACTTTTAAGTAGTGTTTGTTTTTTATATATACCTAATGTACTTAATTTTATTCCTTATAAATATTAAATAGAGAGTAAGTGGTGAGAATTATTAATTTGTCTGACTGCTGAAGAAAACAATGTAATCAATTTTTTCTTTTAGAAAATACTCCACCTTAAAGAATCACATTATCCTTGAGAACAGGTCAAAATATTAATTTCATATGACCTGTTTGAGTGGATGTATACTGTGAACAAAATATTTTTGTAGAAATAATGATTTCCACAGCTTTTAATGTTGTATTAAATTCTATTTTTGTTTCCTTTTAATAACATTTTGAACTCTCTTTAGTCTCTGAAGGTGCTGGAACTTAGTAGATAAAAATCTTGGTACCTAATAAATCAATGGGCAATAAATTAATCTCTAAATTACTCTGGAATTAGCTTGCTCATGTACGTGTTCCAGTTTCAGTTATGTAATTAAAATATTTAATTATGAAAAATGCAGTTGTCTTACACTCAGAAGACAATATCTTCATTCAGATACCAATTTCAGTTGAGGACATAAAGAATTTTGAGATAATTTCTAGCATTACTTTTTTGAAAATTAGTTCTGTTTCACAGTTTTTAAGTTGAGAATTATGGTCTGAATATTCTATGTGGTACTTGCTATTTGCAATTTGATGGCACAACAAAACCAAAATGGAGATCTTTGAAACTTTCTAACATAAGACTGTGCTTGAATACTCTTTTGTTGTAGTTGAAAGGACTTCCTACACTCATTCCTGATTATGCATAGTATTTTCATTATTACTGAAATATGATGCCTACGAATTTTCTAGACATATCTCATAGAGATTCTTATCATAGAGTAATCTAAAATTCATCATATAATATAATACTACAGTAAACAGTGTTTTAACTTCAGGTATTTATCTGTTACCAGATTCTACATGAATTGTTTCCTCACTGCTTTTGCCATGGAAGTCCTTCCCCAATCCTTGAATGTAAACTCTGGTTTTATCCCAACAAATAGGCGTTTTAAAGTAAACATTTCAATTGCCAAAACTAAGTACTGATGATCTGAAAGGAAGCTCTCTACTTTACCTATGCTGCTTGCAGTGTCAGTGCTCAGTGAGATTCCTTAAAATGTTCTCTGTTCCAGCACTGAGCAGGATGCTACTAAAGCTCTCAGTAGGAACAACCAACTAAAGCTCTCAGTAGGAACAACCAACCATGTAGCCATGACTCTGAACTCCAGCAGAAGCAGTAATGCCACAAACTAACAGTGCAATTGCTTTTATTCCCTTTGAGATGGTTTAGTCACACTCTCACTTCAGCCTTAAGCCAAAGGACAAATTCTTAAGGAAAAAGGTATGTGCCCACAGTCTCTGAATAAGACTGTAGGCTTAAATATTTTAAAAAATCTTGTAGTGTATATTATGAACATTATAAACTACAGACAGTTTAGGAGATGTTTGACCATGGAAAGCTGGTATTCTGAGTCTCTTGCAATTTTAATGCATGGCTTGATTGAGATACCCACACATATGTCTTCAGTGCTACTTAAAATTCTCACTTGTTTATGATGTTGACAGAGATGACATGGTCTTCTAAAGTAGAGGCCTGGTTTTGCACCTGAGGGCATCTCATATGGCTCTAAGAGTTTATTTACTGACAGCTGAACAGAGTCCTAATATTCCATTGAACTGTACCTGAGATGCCTAAAAAGTAATGGTTCTTAATTGCCTAAATATTTCAGTTGTCAAGTATGATTACTAGGAAAGCAAAATCAGAGAATGCCTTTTTTTGGGCATCAGTTTCCAGTAGTGAACACCTCTGCAAATCTCTGAAAGTGAGATGTGTTTCTGCTGAATCCAGGGCATTTTCTGTGTAAACTATGCCCTTGTTTTTGGGCTTTCTACCAGGACTTGTTAGGCCCTATTGACAGAGCTTGGAGCTGTCTGTGTGGGGAGTGCTTGGGAAGTGCTTGGGCATGGATAGCTAGATAAAAGTCCTTCCTGAGGGACCTGAGCTTTTCTTCCTCCCCTCCGTGGAGCAGTGAATGGAGATGGTGTCCTCTGTTCAGCAGTGTGTGACACTGCTATTGTGGTGCTGGCAAAGGGGAGCAGCTCCTTGTCCTCAGGTTTCTCTCGCCTGTTGCAACATGCAAACATGGTTGTGGAGACTCAGTGGAGCTGCTCATCTTCTGCAATGCTCAGTAGAATCTTGCTTATGCTATTCCCTGCTTTATCAGTTCTGCCTGGGATGCACTGTGTGGTGGACAATGAGGAAAACAGGGTTTCCTCCTTTTCAGGCAGGCTGTAAACACCAACATTTACTCCACGGAGTCAATTTTTGCAGATGGCTCAACAGCACCCTCAGATCCGTCAGTTGCCAGCCACTAGGATCACCAGGTGCTGTGGGGCAAAAGCCCAGGACTTACATTGGTCTCTTCCCATCTGATGTCTTGGCAGGCATTTTCTGGGACTGCTCAGAGATCCTTGTGGCCCTGTTGACCTGAAACAGATGCTGTATGGGGCCACTGGTGGGACATGGCTTTGGCCACATAAACGGCCAAAGAGGAAATCTGTTGTGCTGGGTGAGGAGACCTTGGTTTGGGAGTTGCAGCCCTTTCTACAAAACCAGACAGACATTTTGTGTGTTAGCTCATCAGCACTGCTGGAGGCAAGTGGTCCCCAAAGAGGAGAGCCAACAGCCCCCAGAAAGCCTCCAGGAAGTCATACCTCTGGCAAGACTAGAGCAGTGAAACCAGGGACAGGTCAGCAGCTGGGAAATGTGCTGGCCCCTAAGAGGACCTGAAGGCACTTGTAAAAGAAAAATACAAAACTATGATAAGTGCAGGAAAAGCCTTGGTCTTCCATTAAAATAGTGCAGCTGGTATTGCTATGTCCACTTGTGAAGTTTTCTCCTCTTTCTCCACGTGCTGTGCACACCTTTCCCCTCATGTGTCTGCAGCAGCCTGGGATTGATGGGGCCTGTCTGGTGGAATGGGGAACAGCTCCTTTGCCAGAATGGAGAGGCCTTCAGGTCCAACCTATGCCTCATTGCTCATGAGCCCAGACCTGGCCTCCTCCATGCCTCACTCTGTGCTGACATCTTGAAGCTCTTCTTCCAGCCTTTGCTGTTCACTACAATCTTGATATTGTTGCACTCAATACTCCCTTCTGCACAGAAGCACAACTTTGTACTGGTCTTTGTGCGGAGCTGTCACTGTACTCTCATGAGGTGAGCAGGACTATAATAGAAGCACCATGGCCACTTGGTCAGCAGGGAGTGTTATGGCAGCTCAGCTTGGTGGCAGCCCATCTTCAGGCTGGCCAGACCACATCCTGGTAGAGCATGCCTCAGCAGTCTGTCTGTGAGGTCTTGAGCAGACTGCAGAGCCTGCATCCTGCTGCTGGCAATGCCTGTGGCCTGATGCTGTGTTATGGGGCTCAAGGGGGTGCAGGATCTCCCTTTCCACCCCAGGCACGCGGAAGGCAGACAGGGTGGGGCCCAGATCCTGAGAAGAGCAGAGGCACAGTTCTATTTGCTTTCATCTCCTGGGCAGAAGATGGGAATGACTTAAACCAAACTGTTCCTCCAGGATGCTCTGTATTTAGCAAAGGTGCTTTTCACTGTAAACATCTTCCCAGCATAATCTGGGTGTGTTGCAAGCAGTCTGGGGAAATTTATGTGGAACTCTGCTGTAGTAGTACTTTATGGTGTGTGAAAAGAGAGCTTTTCTAGCCAGGAACCTGGCAAGAGCTTCTGAACATATAGGAACTCACAGCATCTGCAATCAGTCCACACTGTCTTATATCCCCAGTCTTTGCAAGTGTTTGTGTGGTCTTTTAAGGGGAGAGACCTGCAGTTTCCATCTTGTTTTTCAAAACCAATGCTTGCATCCAGAAATGCCATATTTGGGAGCTTGCTCTGACCTGGTGATGGAAACACTGCATGAAAGCCCAGGTACTTGATCTGTACCAGCCTGTGGTCTGTCCCTTATGTCAGTCCCCAAAAGCTGGATGTTTTCCCTGTCTGCCTTCTCATTAGGAGTGTGAACACAGGGACACTGTCCTCACTGGAGCTATTAACTGTTGCATCAATTTTGAGAGAAGGTATCAAAAATCCACCTTTAGATCAAAAAATAGGAAGTCTTGCTGTTTTGAAATGTAGGTTTTATGTGGCCAGGTATGTCCAGGAGCAATAGGAACTCAGAGAGAAAATTCCAGCAATTGCAAAGATCATACAGAACTTTCAATACAGTTTGGTATCCCAGGTAATTTCCCTCTTTTGTGTACATATTTAAAAATATGCCCATAAATTTTATCATTAAACTTATTATGTTGACTACGACCTTTGCTTATTGTCAGAATTTCTAACAATGCACAGAAAAAATATCTCTGTTTATAGTGGGGGAAAAAAATCTGCAAATAAAAATCATTGCAGGGAAGATAATGAAAATGTTCTTCTGTAAGACAACAGTTGTCTGCAGTTAAGTTTTATTTCCATCTGCTTTCACTCCCCTGGCTGCTGCTTGCTTTGTCAAATCGAGACTTAATAGACAAAGCAACCTGAAGTTAAGCAGCGTCATTAGTCCAGTAGAATTTGCTGTATGAATCATACATTTCACACTGTGACAAATATGCTTTACTCTCATGTCTCAGGACACACATATTGTTGAATACAAAATACATAGTAGTTAGTCACAACATTTTATACACAAGACTTTCCAAATTTGAGCAAAATATCAGGACTTATAGTGAGCTGATAAGTGATGAATATTTGACACATTGCAGCAGAATCTTAAAATATATGAGACAGAAAAGCTATAGCAGACTGAACTTCAAGAAACTTTTTCCCATCTTTTCTCATATGTTTGAAACTTACCTAATTATCATGATTACCACAAAATAAATAGATTTAAAAAATGGGAAGGAGGAAGAAATAGAAAAGAAGGAAAAGGCAAAGGAAAATGAGAAGAAGGAAGAGAAGGAAAAATAAAACCATTCCTAAATTCTCTTTATGTGGTAGCATGTTCTCAGATCCTGACATATAAAATACTTTTGTATGTTTTTTGTAGATTAAAAAAGAAAAAAATGTTGAACTTTGAAATATGGGAACTGCTTCAAAGAAATTAACTTTGATATAAGACAAACATCCAGACACTGTAGTATCCCTAACTAATTACTCTATTTCTCCGGTTTTAATAACAGAGATATGCTCCTTATTAAAAAAAAAAAATGGTGTGTTGACTTTCAAATCTACATTTTCTACTGGAAAAAAAAATTTAAACTCAGTGCCTTTTAAATGAGAAATCTGTATATTTAAAAGAGATTTTTCTTTTTTAGAATAACCATCCAAAGACCTTACTGATTTCTACCATGGGAAAGCAAATCCATCAGAAAAATATGTGTTAACACATCCAGTAACAGTGGACAAGGAGAAAATTGAGGTACTTAACAGCCTTTTTGCCTCACCCTCACTGGAACTCTCTCTTTTCACATCTCTCAAGTAGATGGAACTGAAGGCAGCATCTGCAGGAGCCAAGTCACACCTGCTGTAAGAGAAGGCAAAGTTTGAGACTCCCTGAAGAAATTGAACATACTTGACTCTATGGGGCCTGAGGAGCTGCATCCCAGAGTCTTGAAGGAATTGGCCAATATAGTTGCCAAACCTCTCTCTGGTATTTGAGAATTCATGGCAGACAGGTGATGTCCTGGGTATGTGGAAAAAAGGCAAACATAGAACCCATTTTTAAAAAGGATGGAAGGAACTACCAACCTGTCAGCATTGCTTCAGTGTCTAGGAAGATGATAAAACATCCTTCTAGAAGCTGTGCTAAAGCACACAGACAACAGGAATGTGGTTTGATACAGCTAGTGTGGCTTCATCAGGGGCAAGTCCTGGCTAATCAACTCACTGGCTTTCTATGATGGTGTGACTCTATCAGTAGACAAGGGAAGAGCTACAGATGTCATTTATCTGGCCTTCTGTAAAACCTTTGGCAGGGCATCCCCCAACATCATTCTCTCCAAGTTGGATTTAATGGATGGGCAGCGGATAAGGAATTGGCTGGATGGTTGCATCCAGAGGGTAGCGGTCAAGGGTTCACTGTCTGCACAGAGATCAGTGGTGACTGGTGTCTTCCAGGAGTCTGTACTGGGACCAGGACTGTTCCATATCTTCTTAAATTGCATAGACAGAGAGACTGAGTGCACCCTCAGCAAGTTTGCAGATGACCACCAGGCTGAATGGTGTGACTTGACACACCAGAGTGATGGAAAGTCATCCAGAGCAAGCTTGAGAAGTGGGCCCATAGGAACATATGATTCTATGAGTCTATTATATTAGACAGATTAAATGCCCCCAGAAATACCTGTGTTCAGAAATACTTACTTACAAATAATAGGTGGGAAACGGAATCTGTTCGCAGAATTACAAAGTTGCAGAATGGTTGAGGTTGCAAGGGACCTCTGGATGTCATCTAGTCTAACACCCTGTTAAAGCAGGTTCACCTAAAAGATAGTGCATAGTACTGCATCCAGCCAGATTTTGAATACTTCTGGGGAGGCAGACTCAATGGCCTCCCTGAGCAATCTGTTCCACTACTCTGTCACTCTCACAGCAAAGAATCATATAATCACAGGATGGCCTGGGTTGGAACAGACCTTAGAGTATCTTCTAATACCAAGCCTCCTGATGTGGGCAGGGATACCTTTCAGCAGCCCAGGTTGCTCAGACCATCCAACCAGAACTTAAACACTTCGAGGGATGGGACAGCCACACATCCTCAGAGCAACCTCTTTCAGCACCTCACCATCCTCACAGTAAATTTTTTTTTTTTTTTGTATTATCTAATCTAAACTTTTGGGCTTTCAATTTAAGACCACTGATATGTCAAAGAATCACATTCCTCACCTTTGTCAAGTTGGCAGTGATGGTGTATTAGTGTTTGTAGTACTCCAGGAGAACAGCTGGAGAAATTTGTGGACTGGAGTTCTCCCTCCTAAATACATGCCTGCCCTGAAGTTTTCTCTTTCTGAGTACTCACTGTGTGTGGGCAGCACATCTGACACTGCTCTGGCTGCTTCTTAATGATCTTGAGACATAAGCATCTCCTGAAGCAACCCATCTGTGCTGAGGTCTTCAAATATCACGTCACTGACCAAAAGAGCTAAAGATGCTATTTCTGCATCAGATATTGTCTGACTCATGTCCATTACCATGTTCGCACATCTTCTAAGCTGGGAAATCAGATGTATGCTTTGGCATATTTTTAACATTACAATTTTGAAATAAAGTAGAAATGTCAGGAAAATTGAATTTTCAGCTATTCCTATTTTTCCCAGAAGCTGAATTGTCAACAACTGAGCACATTACAGCCTTGATGTAAGCAATGTTGCTGGACAGTTAGGATCCTGCACTACACAGGATACATGCATTTCTCACCTTGCCTCGCAAAAAGGTGGGGTACCCACATGTTTGGGATAGCTTCAGAATCACAGAATGGCTTGGGCTGGAAGGTTCCACAATGGTCATCTAGTTCCAATTCCCCTACCATGGACAGGGATAGCTCCCACTAGACCAGGTTGATCAGAGGCTCACCCAACTCTGCCCTGAACACTCCCAAGGATGGGACATTGACAAATTTTCTTGGTGACTGGTTCCAGTGTCTCACCACCCTCACAGAAGGTAATTTCCTCTCAATATCCTAAATTCCTAAGTCTACTCTCTTTTCACTTTAAAGCCATTACCCCTTGTCCTATCACTACTTGCCCATGTAAAAAGTCAATCTCCAGCTTTTGTAGGCCCCTCTAGTTTCTGGAAGTCTGCTGTACAGTGTAGATATGTGCATTTGGCTTTTTTTTTTTTTTTTAATTTTCCATGTTCCACCTAATTGCATTTTTTAGGCACTTCTGATACCTGCTTAGCTTCTATGTGTTTTCTGTACTATCTGTTTTACAACATTTTTTTGGTTCCATTTGCACATATATATTTTATTTTGGCAAGGTGCTAATATTAATTTGTTCTGTTTTTTACCTACTCTTTTCTTATTTGCATTCAGTTTTTATTTTTTCTTTTAATCTGGCAGTGCTTTTTTTCTTTCATTTATTTACAAAGCATCTTCTCTTTCCATTAGGCTTTTCTCTCTCTCTTTTAATTTCTGAGCTGAGAAGAAATATGTAGACCATATTTTTTCCTTATTATAGGAATATATATGAGATGGCTCCTAGGTGTGGTTTCAGTGGGCCACCAACACACAGGGAAATGTAAACCCTCAGCTGAGATCCATTTGATAAACGCTGGATTGAGATTGCAGTAAGAGCAAGAGGCTCAAATATCCAGCAGAGGGAGTGATTTCCTCAGCCAATATCTCTTTGCTCGGGATGCCTCGGCTCCAGCCTCAAGGACTGAGCATCCGTGGCATGAGAGTTAAGCTTGTGAGATGTGCAGCAAAAAAAGATAGTTAAAACTCAATATGTAAACTACCTAAACAGAAAGAAAGAATTATCATGAAATGGCTGTAGTTTTTATCTAACTATTTAAAAAGTTTGAAGAATTTAGGAGGTAAGATTCAAAAACTAATGATTAGCTGGCGTGGTGGTCTAACCCCAGTGGACAACTAGGTACTGCATAGCCGCTTGCTCATCCCTTGTTCCCCATTCCCCTGGTGGGGGATGGGGAAATCAGAATACAGGAAAAGTAAGATCATGTTATGACATAAGAACAGCTTAATAATTGAAACAAAATAAAACAATATTACAATACAACAGCTACTACAAGTACTACTGCTACTACTACTACTCCTACGACTAATAATCATCATGATGAAGAGAAGAGAGAGGAATAAAACCCAAGAGAAACAAATGATACACAATACACAAGGTCTCACCAGCTGCTGACCAATGTCCAGCCCACCCCCCAGCAGCAGTCAGCCCCTCCTGGCCAGCTCCCCACAGTTTACATCCTGGACATGATGTTCTGTGGTATGGAACATCCTTTTGGCCTGTTCAGGTCAGCTGTCCTGGCCATGCTGCCTCCCAGAGCCTTGTGCATGTGTTCACTGATGGGGAGTGGGACACTGAGAGGTCCTTGGCTAAGGGTAAGCACTGCTCAGCAACAGCTAAAATATCACAGTGCTACCAGCATCACTCTCATGCTGAATCCAAAACACAGCACTGTACCAGTGACTAAGAAGAAAATTAATTATATGTCAGCCAAACCCCAGCTAACTAGAAGTGTGAGATATTGCTCAATAAATATTTATAACCAGTGGTGGTGATATTTTTCTTCATGATTGCCACAAATCAAGTAGTGATGAAGTGATATTGAGTCTGTAATAGGGAAATTTATTTAATTGCTGGAATACATAATTTATCATATCAATTCATTAAAGTGTAAACTGAAATGCTACTTCTTTTTGTTGAAATTCTTATTGCTTGACACAAATTTTACCGTTTAGTATGATAATTATGTAAATAAATGATAAAAACAAACAACACATAAAAACTGACCTATGTAATGAGAAATTAATTCACTGTGGTAGTGCCTGGAACTTTTTGAATCTTAATTTGATCAGTATGTACTGATCAAGTAGCAAGATAAAAAACTCTGAGTGTTTTGCAGAATGTTTGTTATTTATCCATAAGCTGTAAACATTTGGAAAGCAGTCATTGGTCTCTAGGCATAATTAACATTAAGAAAGATATTGACTATACTGAAGTATTTAGTTATTGCTTTTACAGTTTTTACTGGAAGCAGATAAAGGTGAATAGGGATGAGACACAGACAAAGTGGGCTGATCTGCATTGTCCTACATAGTTACCTGAGGTATATTTAGTGGACTTGGTTAGCAATTAAATTGACCCAAATCAGCTTTTGATTATGTTTTATATCCTTCTTTCTTTCCATAATTTACTGAAATTAATTTTCAGTTCTGTAAATAATAAGGCCACTGGGTAAAACTCCTTTAGTACCTCTAGATTGGAAACAAAACTTGGATTGAAAACTTGATTATTATGAGCTAAAAAATAATTATTGAAAGTGTTTTTGGAGAGGTAAGTGTCAAGATTCAAAAAAAAGTCAATGTTAGAAACAATATAAACTTGTTAATGATTCAAATAACATTTTAATGTATGGATTGTCAATGTTCTAGAATGCCATTTTAGATCAACACACAAGATAAAAGGAAATTATAAAACAGTGTGTCATTTTCAAAAAGCATAGTATAGCAAAGTTTGTTAACAATAGGGAATACTAAATCACAACCTAAAACACAGCTAGTGGAGTTCTGAGTAAGTAATCCAATCTGTAATATGTATAGATTGATTGAAACTTGGGCAAAGTAAGGAGGGTTAGTCTTGTTGATATTTAGGTCATGCCAAATGCCAAAGTAATACTTACACAGACTATTGTCACTGGGATGGGTAGTAAAAGGATATTTTATTTGGTTGGGGAAGGGATTATATTGTTTTTGTAGCAGTCTCTCAATTTATCAAAACCATGCATAAAGTGTGTGCAACTATTACTTATTTAAGTGGAAATATTTCTGGAATTCCACACAAAGCAGATGGAACCCCCCAGCAAATTTATCTGGAAATTATCAGCATTGCCTACTTGCTATGTTTTTGCTTAGTAACTGCCATCACAGAACTCAACATGGTCATTAGGAGTTACTTTAAGAATATCTGGTATTAAAATTCAAAAGGAGAGTACAGAGGCATCTTGCTCACCATCATTATTTGCAAAATATTGTGGTAATTTCACAATAGCCACAGCTGAGGCAGGGAGGCAGATTGTGCCTTATTCCACATCAAGACAGGATGTTTTTCTTAAAAGTCTCATCTGAAACAGTGAACCATCAGTGAATAATACAGGTATTGTCATTCAATAAAATAGAAACATTATATCAAGTGATGAACACCTGTGATTTATTTTTGCAGTCTGTTGCAATCTGAAAATAAGGCTCAGAATTAGTGGTTTGATAACATTAGTCAAATTTTTATTCTCCTCGGAAAGCAAGGTGATACTAGGTAATGTTTTCCTGAATTTCTTTTGTTGACTGGAATACCTATAATCTAGATCTAAACCAAAAATCAGAATTTCAAAAATTAAGGGAAATTGAAGTCGTTAATAGTGAAAACCAATAAAACTGAAGTACTAAGACTGTATGCACTGGAGTTCTCAAAAGGATGGGATGATTACCATGAGGATTTCTGCATTATACCATTAGGCCTGGACAACATGTAATGTTCGTAAGAACAAACTAAAATACTGGCAGAGTGATAACTGGTGGAGGATCCACTAGCTATTTTTTACTCTACCTGCTGCAATTATATAGATTTAAGGAAAGCAATTATGGTAATTTTCTTCTTAATATAAATACGTGGTTTAAAAGACGTACTATGATAGTAATATATGAAGGAATGTTTCTGACAGAGTGAGGGTTTGAAAGTGTTTTGGCAGCAGGTGTCATTCTTAGGATATTTTTTAGATTTGAGAGAATTTATCTTTTTTAGGGGGGGGAAGGGAAACAGGTTTCTGAGGGAGGGTTTGATAGTTTATCTTAGGCTAAATGATGTGATTAGAAAAAAAATTAAACAGTGCTTCAGAAGGCTTTTCTTCTTTAAAACAGATATAAATAGACTGAGGAGAGCATCTCAATACCATGATGAAAATGGCTTAGGTATATGCATGGACAAGATCAAGACAGAGACTTTATTCAGACATGTATCTATACTTCATCTTCATGCACAAGAATATTTTGACAAACTGTAAGAATTTTCACTGATTTTTGATTCTCAAAAAGCATCTTCTACAGTGTCACAGAAGGTTGATTAACTTTTTGATAATTGTGTGATGACATACCTTTTATTATTGTGAGATGTAACAATGACATTTTAATCATATATGTTAACTCCCATTGTTGTCTCATCATCAAACTGGCTCCAAAATATCCTCCAAAATACAGGCACACATGGCATTATGACATTGTTTATATTCTAGGGATACTAGGAAAATAGTGTATGTGGGAGAAGACTGCTAATGAAAATTGATCAAAAAGCGTATATTCAACTTTTGTATATTCTCAAGAGGAAATAAAAATGCATGGTTTGTGAAATGATTAATACACTTTCTCTTTTTTACAACAT
>VWYE01015083.1:207544-267910 GCA_013398995.1 Alaudala cheleensis
CCCCCCCCCCCCCCCCCCAGGAATTGATAACATAATATTTATTAAACACTTGTGGCAGGCTTCAAGAGATACCAGAATCTAATGTTTATAATTAGTTCTTCCTGAGTGCAACATGTACTAGTAAAAGCTGGTGTTTTCAGAGGTGTTATTTCCCTATTAGATCTTTCTGAAGAAGTTTCCTTGCTCTGCCAAGCATTGTTCTACATAGTTACCTAAGGTATATTTAATGGATTTGCTTAGATTTTCTGTAGTCATCATTTGTATCTGGTATAATTTGCTGTCAGTTCAATATAAGTAGTATTCACCTGGAGAAAAACTTGTAGCAGCTTAAAGTGGATGTTGTCGGTTGCTTTGTATCATAAAGCCATAGAATCATTATTAAGGTTGGAAAAGACATCCAAGATCGTGGAGTCCAACTCATGACTGACAAATAAGCCATAGCACCAAGTGCCAGGTGGGGACTCTGCTGCTTCCCTGGGCAGACCGGTCCAATGCTTGACAAACCTTTATTCCTGAAGAAATGTTGACTTTTATATCAATTAAAAAAATTTATTTAGTGCCCATGAGCACACTGTTAGTAGGAGTATCATGTGGTAGCAACATGTTTGCAAAGTACAGTAATTGTGTAGTTTCTAAAAGCTCTAAGGGAGCAATGTTTAGGAAGTTAGGTCCAATAATGAGAAACACGCAAAGAAATAATGAAGGTGTGAATATATGGTAAACAAATATGAGCACACAAATACAAGTTAAACAAAAATCTTGCCTGTCAGTGGGAAGAATTTATATGAGTTAGCAGTCCTCTTCAAAAAGTCACTTGTGTCCTCTTGTAGATCAGGCAGTATCTTTCAGGAAAGTATACTGTCCTGTTAATTCTGGGGGTCTTTCTATAGGCTCTTAAAAGTTACAATCTGCTCTAAACTATAGAGGTATACCAAATATGGCCTGAAAATCAAGAACCTCCACTCAAAGCAACATTAAGTTAAGAATCAGTATTTGCCAGGGTAAAATCTTTTTCTGCTGAGCTGTGTGACTGTGGCTAGACTGTCAAAGGCTCCTGGGCTAGTTTCTTTAGAGTTGTGATGATTGCTAGAACTGAAGCTGAATGATAAAGGGTATGCACAGACACGTATGCATTAGGGTTTCCCAAGTGCTATCGCAACAGGCTTTTGCTATGAATTGTGGTTTACATTTCTGTTATTTTAATTAGTTTAAAAGTTATCATTATTATAAAGTGCATTGATAGGAAAGAATGCATTCAGCTTATCTAGAGCATTTAGGTGAAGCCTTGTTTTCAACTAATTTTTGTCAGAATTTATCCCGTGTCATGAAAAGTGCTTTCAGATGTTAGACATCAAAAATCTAAAAATCTTGAAGAATAAGTCCTCTTTGGACACCTCTAAGTGTCTCTCTTTAAGTATAAACTGTAATGTGTCTTGGTATAGAATTCTCCAAGTGTGTATTTACTGGTTTTACTGGCTCTGACTGGTTTCCTGTGTAAAGTGTATATGGATCTGGGTGCACTTTGATTGGCCTCTCTAGTATATCTGCCATAACTTTAGAATTTACATCACACTAAAACAGAACAAACCAACACAGAGTTATTTGATCATTAGCTCTTCAATACTGTCCAGAAATTACAGATTTTTTTGTGAATAGAAAAAGACCATGATGAGCCATCACTGTGCAAAGAACCTCTTTTCTTCTAGACTATATCTGAGGGAAAAAAAACCTAAAGATGTGTGCCCCTTTTTTTCAACAAAACTAAACCAAGTGGCTACCAGGAAAGGTAATGGCTTTTATGGCTCATCCTAAAGAACTTCACAATCCAAAACAAGTAGCACCACAACCATTTTTTAAGGCCTAGGTACTGGCCATCCTGTCACTCATTTTGAAGACATGCAGAAGAACACTAAGCTGTAAGTTGTCAAATATAACCCCTTCTCAAAATTCTAAAATTGATATGAAAATCGCAGAGCTCTTCTAGGCTGCTTTTATTGCAAGAGTATTTCTGACTTTTACTGAGATATTCCAATTTTTTTCTTATTCTGAAACCTAATGAAAGGCCTTTACTTCTTCATGGATATAAAGGTGTATTTGTCTTCATCTTTGGCTGAATGACTTTGCCTTTTGGCTGCTCCTCCCCCATCTGTAGAAGTCAACTACCTGAATGAAGAACACAGACAAGAAGAGGATGAGGGCATTGAGAAGGAGTGGAAGTAATAATACTGCAGCTTGGAATGAAGAGGCTCAGAGGAGACACCTGTCTTTGCACCCAAGAAGGCTTCTTGAAATTGCCAGCTGTCTTATGGATTTGAGTGTGTAGCTAAATGCTGATATTAATGCTAATTAATGCTAATTCAACATAAATATTCTTAAAATCTTATGGTGGGCTTTCCCCCTTCTTTGGAGACTTCAAATCCCAGGGCACAGCATATGAAAGACTAGAAAACTAAATCAGATTGATAATTTCTTTCATATAATTTTAACTTCTGGTCAGATACCATCTTCATGTTAGGGATGAGTGCACTGCTTATTGCTCTTTTGGAATATGTCTTGAATTCATTACACTGAAACCTAACCCTTCTTGCATTCCAATAGTATCAGTAATCAAAACAGAAAGATGGTAAAATTGAAGAAGCACATATGGTAATAAATCCCCTGAAAAGAACACTAGCTCTAGCATAAATCTACCATCTGCTCTAAGATTTACAGTCTCCCTTTTTGCTTACTAGATGGCAAACAGATTACCCACCCTGTTAGCCTATGATGAAAAGAATTTTTCTGCTGTCTTGTTTTAAAATTAGCTGGGCTTAAATTTGCCTCATACTTGGGCTGGCTCAACTGAGCTTCCTCAGTGGATGGAAGAAGATTAATGTGTTGGTTCAAGACAACATCCTCCCTTCCCACAATGAAAGATGTTCCTCAAAACTCATGGTAACAGCTACTGGTTTCTTAAAGCATGGTGAAAGAGAGGGTGGGCAAAAGTATCTACTAATAGGGCAAATCAGCTGTAAATACACATTTAAAATTTAGAAAATGCAGGAAGGAGAGCACAGTGGTGTCTTGTTTAGGTCATACTTTACCTTGCTGTGCCTATTTTTTGAAAATGGGATCACAGCGCAGTAGAGTCCTTTTGTTCTAGATGTTGCCCAGCAACACAATGTGGTTGCTTCTACACATAGGTAACATTTACCTCTGTGCAAAAAGAGACTAATGCAATACTTTGTACTTTCCAAATCTTCAGTTAAAATTCCTTATTTTTTAGGTAGGTTCATGCAGCAGAGCAAGACCAGAAGGAAGCTATTTTCCACACCTTCAGAACTGGTTGCTACTTACTTGCCTTTCACAGAATCCTGCTCCATGTGTATGAATTTGCTGTCAGAACTTTTGAAAACATGTAGAATAATTTGAATCAATATATCCAAAGCTTTACTCTTCCATTTCTACCCTCTGCTAACTATCATAATTAACCAGAGGACAGGAGTCCGCAGCCCTGGGCAAACACACCAGTGTGACATCTCTATATTTCCTCTACTTCTAGAACTGGTAATTGTATTCTTAGTGAGACATAACAGCCTCAAGGCCTGATGATTTATCATTCCCCCCAAATGTCCTTTCAGATTAATTTTTCTCATCTGAATATAACATAATTAATACTATTGGTATTTCAAATGTCTACATTTGACTCCAGATTTAAGACCTCAGACATAAATGAGCCATTTGAAGTCTTTTCTCAGAACTTTTGTTCCCCATCACTGATCTGCATTCTCATTTGGATCACACAGAGGTTTCAAGCCCGGAATCACAGCTGCATATAGAGGAAATAGAATCTGAAAAGCTTGATCTGCAAGACTGCTAAGTGCACAAAATTTAAGGAAGTCCTGCTAGAAATCTTTGAAATTCAGGAAACATTGAGAAGTTTTTCATCTTCAGTAAAAAAACAAAGGAAAAAGAAAAAAATAGAAAAAGCCCCCAGCAAACAAAAGAAAAGAAGAAACAAGAAAGTTTAGGTACTAGATAGAATTCTAAGATAGACTAAAAATGAACAATAGACCATTGATCTGTTTGGCTGAACTGGATTTTCATAAAATTTGACATTTATCTCTTACAGTGTTTTCTCAGTAAAAGCATCGTAAGTAAGATTATTTTATTTCTTTTTCTGTCTCATTTAAGGTTTCTACTGAAAAAATTAGTTCTACGTTTTACTTGTTTGAGAATTCTTAGGCTCATATGAAAATAGGAGATGGCCTAGAAGGTAGATGGGAATCAAAAAAATTCATTCTGAGGATAGCCTTTTCATCTTTGAGATACTTTTTCCTTTTAAATACAGCTTTAGAAGTAATACCCCAAATGCTTTTAGGGTTTAGCTAAGCAGTAAGGCCATGGATCATAAAGACATACTTAAGTAATTTAAAAGTTGAACTTCTTTAATATCAGCCCTTTTCTTTTGCTTGGAACACATTTGGGAATTCAGGATGTTTCAGACTAGGCATTTTCCCCCTTTTCTCTTTTGTAAAATTTGAGGAAATTCTGGAGAGCTGTTACTGCATCAGAGACTGCCTGATTCTCTGGTACTCTGCACAGGTGTGAATAAGAGTGTTGGAAAAAACCTCTTGATACTGTTTACCATGTAGCTACTAGTATTCTTGCACAGAAATAGCGAAATTACTCACACAAGGGTGCAAATACATCTCTCAATTTCTTGTACAGAAAAACAAAAAAATAATTCCATCTTTCTTTCAGTGTGAAAGAAAAAATTTCTTTCTACACCCCTTGTCTCAGTGATTATTATAGGGAGTAAGTGTAGCCATTACTCTTCACACACAGAGACATTTACATCACTGTCTAGATTCTGCTAATAATTATACTGATTGAATAAACTACCTCAAACAGTTCTAAGGGACATAAGAACATCACTGCTATGAGTAGTCTTTTTGAAACCTTCTAGTAAATTGAACTGTGCTGGGGAGGGCTCCTGAGAGTTGAAATTCGATTGTACAAACTGTGAAATTTTTGCTCTGGTCAGGCACCCTCAGTCAAGATGTCCACATCTTCACCAGTGTGGCAGTATGAAAAGCAGAAAAGGGCTTGGTGCTGTATAAGAACTTTTCAATGATAAAAAAATCTCTATGTTCTTAATCCTTTGGGGATATGTTTTGGATTTGTTCAGCACAAATCCAAAACATCCCCCATGCCAGCCACTGTGAACAAAATTAACTTTACCCTGGCCAAAGCCAGCAGAAGTCACTAGAATGTTTTTGTCCTGCATGATATTGCACCGTTCCAAATAATATCCAAGCTCAATTTGTGATATAGATAATTTCCACTTGTTGGTTTGCATTTCTCCAAGCCGCTTTATAGGCTAAAATTACTTAGGAGTGTGGAGGTGAGCTGTTCTCTCCTGGCTGGAGTCAGCAGCCATAACTCAGGCACATTTAACTAAATGTCTCAAGAGAGACTACATAATTTTTTTCATTGGCATAATGAAAAATCTCTTTGTGAATATCTTACAAATCTCTTTGTAAGGCTCACTTATTCCCCCTTTCAGAGAAGCCAGCCAGAGTGATCTTGTCTCCTTGACGTGTGGCTGACACCCTAAGACCAGCTGATACACAGATCTTCTTGCCTCCTTACATCTCAACCAGAAGTGATGATGCTCATTTTAAAAACTCTTTGCTTACTAAGGCACAAGAAACCTCTCACCAGCTCTTAGTCATCAGATTTACTAGTGTGAAAGCAGTGATCCTGCTTCTTAAATTGAATCCGTGAGTGCATTCTCACACTCAAAACTAGGCAGAAGACACCAACCCAAAACTGCAAATGCACATTAAAAACACAGACAATATAAGTTATTGCAGGAAAGTTCATTAGGTCTCATAAGAGAGAAATCCCAAAGACATAAACCAGGCAATGCATAAACTATATTTCTGAATATCACTTTAAAACAGGTTCTGTTCTGTTCTGTGTGTTCCCATCCAATTTAGGTCAACTACTAGAGATGCTCAAAGTGGAAACTACTACGATGTAAGTGACTCTGGGGAAATAAATTAATTTTACTTAAAAACAATTGCTAATACAGTAATGTAGCTGAATGAAAACAATTAATTCATATTCTCAAAGGGCAATTTCCTACATGCTTAAACATAAAGGTATCAAAGAAACCCTGAAACTGATAGAAGGCAAGAGTTTTACAAGTTAATCACATTTGTCAAAATAGATTCTGCAAAAGTCTGAGATAAGTAGTCAAACATTTCATGTCATCACCAATGATAGTAATGGAATTCCTTTGTTAAGACGCCAGTCTCACTCTGTAATTGCTAATTTCTAAGGCATTCTTTATCCCTTTTCCTGATGCATTCTTAGATTCTGAAGCAGCCTCATTCTTCCTCCTGGATAACACATTCTGCTTGTCATATACTACAGTTGTTGCAGCTTCTGGCTAAAAATCAATCAAAGGGCAAAATAATGAAAGTATAGAATCAAGAGAGGCTGGCACTTTATTGCCATAAATATGAGAGGATCTGAACAGCATTTGTTTATCTTGTTGGAAAGCAGTTTTGAAGACCTTAGTAATTCCAAGGATTATCTGTTTGAAGATACCAGTCTCAAAATTCACTTTCCTTGCCTCTAAAGGTAATTAATACAAAGTGTAGACAAAACTGGAATGGGGATTGTATATTAGTATGGTCTCTGTTCACTGACAATATCTGTATTGGCCATTAATCTGTAAAGTATTTTTTAAATAGCTGAGTAAATTTCTGTCATTCCACCTTATAAATAATGTTAAAAATGCATAGGGATGAGGTATTAGGAAGACCTGTGAAATATAATTATGTTCTTTTGGATTTGGCAGAATAGGGGGCAAAAATATCACAATTCTTCTGACTGCAAGTCATATATTCCACAAATAATAAAAATCTCAGAAAAAGTACACAGCTGCTTCTATTACGCAGCTGTTCTTGAAATCCCTCCTCAGTTTTCTCTTTTCATCATTCTCAGACTAATGTATCCTGAAGAGAAGCGAAAAGCCAAAGCAGTTGGACTCACAGATAGAAAGGATTTGGAGCATAAGGAGAACTCTTTTGATCCTTCTCCTAATGTAAAGTATGCCATATAGATCTGGAGAGACGAGCAGGAAAACTGACTATCACCACTAGTTCAAAGCATTAGTAAGAAATGTTGGAGCCTCCAGATTAGGAACTTTCAGTATTAACATAAGGAAAAGATAATGGATGAGGAAAGGAAATGCAGTATGTAGTCAGTACACAGTCACAAATGTTATTTTCTTTATATGGCTACATGGCTTATGAATTACAATAAAGTGACTGGCAAGTTTGTCTCACTGATAATTTTCACTAACTCTTGACAGATTTGAGTTCTGCCATTATGGCTTTTTTATTACTGACATCCATGGGAACCAGGCTTTACGTATGATCTAAAGAGTCTAATGAATTTTGCTGGTTTGAAAGCAAGACCAATGAGAGACTCCAAGTCAGAAATACAGTTTAATAGGAAAACAATAAAATAAATGCAATAGTAAAAAAGACCCCTGACACCCTGTTCATTAGGGTGGTGGTAGTAGCAGCTGAAGTGGTCTTGTTGAAGCACTAATCCCATAGAAAGATCTGGTAGCTCTTGTCCTCAGAGAAGCCAGTCAGCAAAGGCCCTTGTGCAGTCCCAAACTCCAGATTATATCCAGCTGGGAATACTTGGCTCCTCCCCCCTGGGCAGAGCATCTCACAATGGGCTGATGTCATTCTATGAGTCATACAATGGGTCCTTGATTGCTCATTAAGCAGAGACAGCTCCTGAAGGGAGTTACCTGTGAGCCATGGAGCAGGACATTGATGGGCCATTAACAGGAGATAATGGAGGGAGGAGGCAGGGAAAGCACTGCCCCACCTGGTTTCAACAGCTCATGAAGATGGTGATAGAATGCATACTTTGGGAACATCTTATATTGCAACCTAGGACATGAATACAAAAGCAAACATACTTCTTTGCTTTTTACATGCGAAAACACAACTGTTCAGAATCCTGATACTTGTTTAATCCACTCTTACATAGAACAGCCACTGTATTATATTGATGACTCTCTTGAATCTGAGTTTTGGCTTTCTATATGAACTTTGATATTTTGATTTTTTAATTTCTGATTTTTAAGGGGGCCCTTCCAGTAATTAAATCAAAGCACCACTGCATTATGGTGACAAAACAAGCTGAGCACTAAAGATCCAGGTAAAACATTCTTATGAGAACACTTTTTGGAACGACAATATGCCAGATTTTGTATTGCGGCCTTGGCTTGGAACTATCTCTCTTACCAAGGAAATCATTTGAAGGACAAATTTACTAGGGAAACAATAGGTAAAAAAGAAACTCCTTCCCACCACTTTGCTCACAGTCAGAGTGGCATTGAATTATTCTTTTTGTTGTTACATTTAAGAAATTATCTGTGAGGACCAGAGTTTAAACTTTTCAAATATTCCATCAACGTTGCTGATTTCTTACAAAGTAACTGTGAAGGACAGGGAAAAGCATTGTAGGATGAAATAAATAATTTGAAGAATGATCTCTAGGTGATGTAACTGGTTAAAAATGGCAATCATCCAAAATTGATGGGTCAGAAACATGGTCTGAGAAGGAGAAATTATCATTAGTTTTTCTGTGTAGAAGAGTAAATTATAAAGCTTCTCTGTATTTATTACAAGTTATTTTCTTGTAATAAATAGGAAAAGCAAGGGATAGTTGCTGCATAGTTGAACATATTTTCTCTACTTCAACTCCATCTGTTGGAGTCTTCTCCTTTCCCTGCTTCTTCAGTTTTCACCCGACCTTCTGTTAAAGAGCTGTAGATAATTAAATGGACAGACCTTTGGACTTTGAACATCACTTATTTATTCTAGTTGAGCTTAAACATTTGATACCACATGGTTTCTTCTATATCATATTTATTTAATATCAAGTGTCTGTAGTTACAGTAAACATAATGATACTATTAATATTTATTAAGATTTATGATTAAGAAATTTTACAGGAAGATTATCATGTCATAGAGTCTGAGACTCATAGAAGATCTTGAGTTGGAAAGGATCTCCAAGAATCGAGTCCAACTTCTAGCCCTGCATAGGACAGCCCAAGAATCACAGAATCACCCTGTTCCTAAGAATATTTTTAAATGCACTTTGAACCCTGGCAGACTGGGTGCTATGACCACTTCCCTGGGGAATCTGTTCCAGTGCCCAACCACCTTCCAGGTGAAAAAACTTTTCCTAATATCCAACATAACCACCCCAACACTGCCTCATGCAGTTCCCTTTGGCTGTATCATTAGCCACCAGAGAGAAATCAGTATCTGCCCCTCCTCTTCCCCTCATGAGGAAGCTGTGATGAGGCATCCCATCACTTTGCTCCAGGCTGAATAGACCAAGGTGTCTTGCTCAAGCTGCTCTTCAAACAGTCTACCCTCAAGGCCCTTCACTGTCTTCTTTGCCCTCCTTTGGACACTCTTCAAGAGCTTTATGGCCTCCTTCTACTGAGGCACCCAAAACTACAGATGGCACTCAAGGTCAGTCTCCAGTACCAGAACAGAGCAGAGTGGGAAAATCACCTTCCCCAGCTCTGCAGCAATGCCGTGCTTGACTCACCTTGGTGATTTTTCACATTTGGGAGAGCACGTAGCAATAGATTATCCTGGCTGGCCTGTCTATATGCTTGAATTTCATCTTTGCGCCTACTCTTTCAAACCATTTCAGTTTGAGCCAATTCTTAGCTCAAATTCCAGTGATCTTGATTCTTCCAGTTACAGAAGTCCTTCATTTTGTCGTTGTGTGCTGAATAGCAGGCAGCCTTTACAAATTGTGATCCTTTTCCACATCAGCAAAATGCTGCAGTAGGGCAAACTGAAGCTTATGTGGAGCAGTTCAAAGGCTAAAAAAAAAATTAAGGTTATTATCATTTAACTGAATTAACTTGTACAAAACAGATGGAAACAAATATTTAACTAATTCAAGTGTCCCTCTGTTAAGGGCCTTTCTGAAGTTTGGTGACCAGTATGTAAAAATGTGAAAATTCTCATCTTCAGAGGCTCAGAAAACTAAGTTCCGTAAATACCTGTTGTACTTTGGCTTTAGAAATCCAGTCTTATTATGGCTACTAAGAAGAAGTGCATAGGAGCAAAACATTTTCCAAAGAAAAATGTTGTCCTTCTTATTCTGCAGTTTAGTTAGAATTAAGATATCCCTGTGCTGATATAATAGGCTGCACTCAATAAACCATATAAATCATATCTTTTCTTTACATTTACAGACTCTGTCTTCCT
Organism: Alaudala cheleensis; assembly: GCA_013398995.1. Lineage (NCBI taxonomy): Eukaryota > Metazoa > Chordata > Aves > Passeriformes > Alaudidae > Alaudala > Alaudala cheleensis. The sequence goes on from VWYE01015083.1 coordinate 217,866, forward strand.
GTGTCCTGGCTTTTGGCGAGGACAGTGTTAATATTTTCCAGTAGCCATGAGCAGGCAGAGACTGGAGCTGTGTGAGCATGTCTAGGTTGTCATTCTATATCACCTCATGTCACCCCGGGGGTCAGAAGAGAGGGATTTGTTGCCTAGACACCGAGGGTCCATCCACTGTGGTTAACTGTCTCAGGGTGGCACTGGATCACTTGGTGAGGGTTTTTTATTGTAAGTCACCCTCTTTTTGTATACTTTTCAGTATTGTTACTGTTTGTTTACTTGTCTAGTTGCTGTTTCCAGTAAATTGTTCTTATCTCTTGCAGTCTTCCTGCCTTTTTCCCCTCTCACTGTAGGAGTGGGGAGAGTGAACAAGCAGTGTCTGGCTTGGGAGAGTCTTGTTTGTGGGGGGGGACTCAGCTGGGGAGTGCCATTCCTAAACCAGGACACCTGTGGACCTCCATGGGCTGCAACGTATCAGGTGAATCACCATGTCCTTCACCAGGTGCTGCAGGAGAATCTCTGCTCCACCATCTGGATTACCTCCTTCCCTTCCTTCTGCACAGACCTTGGTGCCTACAGGGCTGTTCCTCTCACATATTCTTACTCCCTTCTTCTCACTGCAATTGCACCTATTTTTTTTCCTCCTTTCTAAGGTACATTATCCCAGAGGCACTGATGTAAGAATCCACGTGGCCAGAGTGTAATGAGCCATGAGGGTATACATCAACCTCTGAGGGCCAGCCCTCCAGAGATGGCTTAATAAGCGAGACCACTTCCTCGAGGGTTGCTGTGTAACAGAAAAAGGATTTAATAAAAGGAGAAAATAATAAACAATACAATAAAAATAAGAATAAGCCGTAACAGGTGTGGAGATGTAGCACCATGTAAAGCATCCCCGAAAAAGTGCAGAAAAGCTTTCTGTAGTGGTTTAAATACTTAATAGTGGAGGCAGTGCTCTTTGCCCAATAAGGAACTGCTACATTGTGACAGACAGGGACAGAGACTTATCCACGTCTCTGCCCGGGCCCTGAGCCAATCATAGCTCTGAGAGTAGAGAACTTTCCAGGATGCTTTCCTTTTAAGTCTTATGGTAAAATGAAACATATTTTTTCTATAAAGAAAATATTTGCCTGGTCTAAAAGTGCATTCCTACAAGGCACTACCATGGTCGCCAGTGGGCCCAGCCTTGGCCTGCAGTAGGTATGTCTTGGACCCAGCTGGCATAGAGGGCACAGAGGAGGCTTCTTGCAGCTTCTCACAGGAGCCATCCCTGTAGCTCCCCTGCTACCAAAACCAGGTCACGCAAACCCAATACACATGCTTCCAATAAAAGCTAGCTTTCTGTAAAACAGTTTTATCATATTAATGTGTCTGTAGGATAGATTTGCCCTTGGAAGATACCACTTTTGATATCTTTTTAAGAGTTAAGTATCTGTTGGGGGTTAGATTTCTTTCTTTTTTTTCTTTTGTTTTGCCTTTTGGAATTTTTTCCCTCAAGTTGCTAAGACACTAAGGACTGAGTACTTGTCGTTACTTAACGAAAGACAAAAGAAACTAGGGAAGGGAAGACCGAAGGGATGGGGAGCTGGGCACTCTTCCCCTTGGCCCTCCGGAGAGAGGACGTCCAGGCTGTTTCCTTGCTGCTAGAGGAGTTTCACTGTCACCATTGACTCCGCTCCTGGGAAAACCTACCACCATCTGCTCATGTGCCCGGGGATTTCTGAGCTCTCCTCCTGCCCTGCTGGAGTGGGCCTGACCTTGTCCCGCCGTTGTTTTTGCGGCTTTTGCCTACGCTGACCTCACACCCCTGTCCTGCCGGGGCATCTCTGCTGCTCCAGCCACCACTGCAGAACTGCCCATCCACCTCATCACCAGCCCGGGACCTTCCACTGTTAGAGCTTGGTGCCTCAGAGCCACTGGGATCAGACTGCCCTGGGATTTGTGGTCCCTCGAGGTTCTTGGTTCTGTCTTATTATTAATGCTGTAGTTGTTTGTTTGTTTGCTTTGTTAGATACACATATATATATATATATATTAGTAAAAAAACCCTGTTATTCCCATTCCCACATCTTTTTTGCCTGAAAGCCCCTTAATTTCAAATATATAATAATTTGGAGGGACGGGGTTTGCAGTCTCCATTGCAAGGGGAGACCTCTGGCTCTCCCTAGCAGACACCTGTCTTTCAAACCAAGACAGTATCTTAACCAATAAATTGTGAATGGGACTTTCCAGGATAAAAAAGTAAAGAGGAAATATTTAAATAGAATAAAATCAAGACATGAAATCTCTGAAAGTTTGGCCAAGGAAGGTGTGTTAGTGCTGCTGTCATCATCCTATCATAGGCTTTGTTCTCAAGTGTTCTTGGCCCCTGACTTTCATCTTTATCTAGCTATTAAGACAAAGATGCTGCATTACACTATCTGTTCACAAGTCTAAAACTGAGAAGCTGTTTCCTAGTACATGTGAAACCTGAGGAATAAGAAAAATATTACAATAATAGAGTTCTTTGATTTCCCAGTGTTCTGGAAGACAGTGACCTTTCTGCTAGGATTTGTTAGTATTCAACTGTTGAGGACTAATTTCTGTTTTTAAAATTTTAACATCAATTTAACTTATCCTAAAGTCAGCTAGTATTCACTTTTTCTGAAGTAACATTTATAAGGGGAAGTCTCAACTGAACTTAATGGAAAAATGATTGAGTTTTTAATAGTCATCCAAAAATGTACCGTTATTTGAATAAAATAATTTTGGAGAGATTTCTTTCTGGAGTATAAATCATATCTTGTTTGAACAATTTCTGCAATCTTATTTTCTGTTTTCTTCCTCGTCTTCTTCACTTTTGCATTCCATAGGACTTTCCCAGGGTGTTGGTGTTAGTCTAAACAAATCCTGGTATTCTGAATCATAACAGATGTCTGAATATTAAAAAACCTGTTTTTTATGATGAGATAAGAATCTGTTTGGTCTAGAAGACTGTGCAACTTTACTCAATGTCAAGATCATATTTTTGTTTCTTTCTTCCTTAAGCCAAAACCAAAAACTCTTTTTTTTAAACTCCTCATTTTCTACCTGATGTAAAGAGTCAACTTAAAGATATAAAAAAACCTCCCTAACTTCATCTATGCTACATTATATTTGTTAATGGGCTTTATGATGGAGAATATAAACCAATAGCTTTGGGAGAATGTTTTTCCAAAGGATAGTTATCTAAAGGTGACTGGACTTTAAAGGCAGCTAGACTGCAGTAAATGCTTACCACAGAATCATCAGGGGAAGTTCCTACAATTGGAGGGAAGTCAAAAGACCTGTTTTTAAAGGACAACCTAATCTTGCTCTCTAATTTTATTACTCTATGCCAGTGAACCGCATAGGAGAAATCATTCTGGATAAAATAGAGGTGAAGAAAACATCAAGGTGTATCAGCCATGAATTTTAATCACATAAAGGGGTGCAGAATCACATTTCTGGTAATGCATATGAGAATTCTGTATTAACGCAAAAGTTTACTCATCTGTGATCTTAAGAGAATAAAATTTTATACTGTGGATACAGATAAAAGTGCAAAAATATACAATGTTTTCATTCCTAGGGCTGCAACTAAGACTATTTTGAGAAGAAAGCAATTATTTTCACTGCTGCGAACTGTGTACAAAAAAGATGCAACTGCTCATTTTAATAATGTCATTTTAATATTTTGCTTTCTATTTTTTAACTGTCCAACTGTCAGGGACATTTGCTGTGTTTTCTGCTTTTCCAGGCTTTGGGAAAATATTTCCTGCATATATTTCACTTTGATCTCCATCCATCTTCATGTAAAACCTTGTCCTGTTATGTTATGTATGTATGTTATGTACTGGTGGAATAAAACTATCCTTGTTGGCATTTGCTGATGGCACAGAATCCACCTCACCCTGTGGCAAATATTGAGAAGGAAACATCTTGACTAAAGGGAAAACAGACCCTGAAGTTCTCATGGGAAGAGAACATGGAAAATATTAGCATGCAGACATTTACTAGCTTCTCACAGGTAATACTGAAAGTTTTATTCCTAGAAGATTATACCACAAATATGCTTGTATAGGTCACTGTGGAAGAGAAAACTGGCAAGTATGCTTGGGATTTCAATGTCAGTTACATTTCTTGGGTAATAATTGTATAAAATTGACCATAAAATGTGGTAAATGTCAGCATCAAAGACACAGGCAGAAGAATGAGGGAACAGAACACCCAGAGAAGAAGGGGCAAACATCTTCTAACAGATAAAATAATTTAGTTCAAACTGGTCTGATTAACCATGGAATTTTCACCTTTGATAACAAGATTTTTGTTTTTCGGCAAGGATCAGAGCAGCTGTCAAGGAGACGACACACATATTGGCATCTCCAGGAATTACTTAACCCACCAAAAATCCCCAAACATGCTCTTGGGTACTGGAAAGGAAGCATAGCTGTTCAGTGGGAGTGTGTATGACATGTAAGATTCATACTTACACTTTCTCATAAAGATATGTCAGAATTTGAAGATTCCTTCTGAATATTCACCAGGCAAACACTAATAACGAGGAAAGGATTCTTCCCTCATGCCATTGTATTGCTATTTGGACTACCTGGGACACATGAGAATAGGCTTGGGAAAATGCTAATAACACAAGTGGAGACCTGAGAATGAATGAGTCCTGCCAGATATCTGGGCACAGCACTCATGAGGGAGCTAATGACAATCCACCTGTGGCATCAGCATGGTCTCTGGGATCCTGCTTACAGAAACACAGTGGTTGCCCTATTTGAAGGATGTCACAATATGTTACAGATCTACAAGCTGAGAAGGAAAGATTAACAACTTAAGGGGGTTTTCCTGCCCTGTTAATGAGATTGGTTTGTAACAAGCATGAGGATTGCTAATGGAAAGAGAGTTTTACTTTAATGTTGTGTGTCTGGCTGTGTAGTTACCATGTCTCTGCCTGTATAAAATCTGTACAGTTCTGAGAAATTGTACCTGCCTTATTCTTTCTGGTATCCTTTTCAGCCAGAAAAAGTATTGAGCAACAATGAGACTAACACATCTTTGGTGTTGTATCTAGTAGGCTTATTTGACTTATGTTTCAATCTTGATGAATTATTTCAGTGATTTCATGCAGATGCAGCAGAAAGAGATTCATCACTAAACATGAGTTCCACTGCAGAGACTATTATGCAATGGCTGAATAAATCTATGTTAATGAATAGACCCTTCCCCCCATGCAATGCATGGCATGCAGCTGTATATTATTTCTGTAGTCAGTAATACTGCAGAGAGATTTCTAAAAGATTATATGCCTCTGAAAGTTATTGCTGACAGCTTTTAAGTGCTGCATAGCAAGAGTGATTCACCACCTTTAGGCAGAGAGAATTTACAAACTCTGAGTGTCATTTTTCTGTTGTCATTTAAGAAATGTGAAATAGAATCTTCTTTATTGTTACATTTTTATATGAAGATTAGGTCTTTAAAAGAGTAAGTTGCTATTATTGTGCATAATATGGTATGCATCAAAGCAGAAAGAACATAAAATATTTCATCTGATATTTTGCAGCATTTTAGCATTTGCTATGTATTATTGTAAAGTGGAGAATTTTATAGGTAATAAAAGATAAAATCATCTACAAGAAGAGAAATAAGTTCTGTGTAGTACAGACTTATGTGTATGAGTTATTTAAGATTATATACTTTTGTAACGTTTGAACACAAATCTGTATGTTCTGGCCTTTTACTGGGCATGCATGACCTACATAGCATAAAGACAAAACACTAAGTTATAAAAACATGTCCTTTTAGCACCAGGAGAATCCACAAGTACTTGAAGACTGATAAGTAATGTTTTAAGTTTTCACCATCTTGCCTACCCTGGAGGTGTAGTAAAACTTGAGTGCTGCTAATACTCAAATTAGTCTTGCAGAAGATGAGTATGTATGGATTTTTGAACAAGTCTGAGCAAAGTCCTAATTTTATGGCTCCATACAGCTGAAATGTGTAGTAGTCCTAAGCAACTTGCCATAGTTGCATCCCTTTAGCAGTTGTGAGATGATGCCACAGCAAAACCAAATACTTTCCTGCCCTAACCTTCCTGTCTAGCTCTGTGACAGCAATGCTGGCTCTAAAGCAAATCCAAGCAACCACACATAAATCAGCTTGGTTTTAATTCAGCCAGCCAGTGAGAATATTGCCTCTGTAAAATACCACACTAGAGCATCTTACCTACCAATCATGTGAGTGTTTCCCCAATATACAGCATAATACGTAAGTAACCCACAAACTGCAGAACTATTACCTTTTTGTTAAAAGCCGCGGCCCCTCTCCCCCCTGTGTCCGTGGTCCTGGCTCGGTGTATGTGGGACCTGCCGTGTTCCTCCTCTGCGGGGAAGGCACAAGCACGTGTGTGCGTGTGAGCTTGCAGGAGAGAAAGGGTGAGCTTCTAACAGCAGTAAAGGGTTTATCTCGGGGTAAGGATGAGGGAAACTGACTTCCAGCTGAGCAGCAGTTTATTGTAGACTGGAGGCTGAAAGCGTCAAACAAAGGGTTACAGGCATTTTTAAAACTTTTCCCGAAGGCGGGGGTAACTTGGAACTGTCCAATGAGGCACAGACAACTGGGGAGTGACATAGTGACGACAACCAATAACTTTTAGGCTCCCATGCATATTGAAATCCTCATTTAAACTTCCCGCTCGCCCCATGGGAGAGCAGAGCCAGCGTGCCTGCACCCTGGGTGTCCACACCTTCTGGCTTGAATCACCGAAATGTAATAGTTTCTTGAGATAAGAGCTAATGTCTTTTCTCTTTTTTTTGTTGCAATACACCTGAAAGAATCTGATATTGTTCTGAATTTGAGGATGGAGTCTTTTCTAGGAGAAACAAATAGATAATTAGGAAACAACTAGCTGGGAAACAGCTGTTTGCTAGTAGGAGGTGTTTGCTAATGCTTTGTATCAGAGAACGAATTGGAATAACAATATTGTTGAAGAAAAGGAAAATTCCACAGGGAAAAGGAATTACTATGTAGCAAGTCGAAACTGTTTAGATTCACATATTTAGTAGCCATAACCATGAATGAATAAGTAAGGATACAGTTACACTAGAAATTTGGACTACTTTGATATGAGACAGAATTCAGCTGTTCTTATGTTCCTGAAAGGACACCTGAATTAATTCAAAAAACTAGTCAGTGGGATCTTGGCACGATCATGTAAAAGGAATACGTAAGAGAAAATAAGTATAAAAGAAACCTTATTGAAATCAGGATGTCAAAGTGACTTGCTGTGGAAAAAAAAAAAATTGGTAACAAAAAGGGAGAAATATGGCTGCATGTGCTGTTTTTTAATGGATGAGAAAAGCCAGATCTACAAGGTCAAAATTAAATAGGCTCAATGAAACAAAAACCCCCATTGAGAACCAGGCATTATTTTGTAAGAAAATGAAACAGAGGCTTATTCTGTAAAAGGGAGTGATTGTTAAATAATCATAGGTGTGGGAAAGGACAAAACAGCTGTCAAAAAGCTGTTTACTACCACTTGGTTAAGGAATTTTCTTTACAATGGTGACCAGACCATAAGATAAAGAAAAATAAAATATGTGGATATGCTGTATGACTACTGGTTGCAAGGGCTGGCGAAGCTCAGTTCTGTTTGTTGAAAAAATCCTGAGCAGTCTTGAAACTGATGGACATTACTGCTTCAAACGTGGAAAAGATATGTATGAAGATAACTTGAAAAGCAGTGAGAGAGAACTTGAAGAATTTGAAGTTTTTCAGCCTAATGTTAGCATTCGTTAAAATTCTAGAACAATGACTTTTGTGAGTCTGTGGGACCCAATACCAATCAACTATCCAAAGCTGATTTCTCAGTATCAGATAGTGGAACCTAATGTAATTCCTCTTTTGGTTAGAAATAAGAGGGACAAACAGGTTGTAGGAGATACTGGCTTAGGTATGTCATCATCCTGCTTGACATTCTTATTTGTAAACTAAAGAAGGATGATCCAGATGAAATGGTCCTCCAGTAGGGAAACACTGTACTCTTTTCAACTATAGCTCTCCATCTGTGAAGTCTTTCCAGTATTGCATAAGCCTGTCTGTAGCATGCTTCTGTTCAAGATTTAATTAATGGCCTGGATGGTGGAAAAAAGAACACATGGAGAAAGTCTGCTGGAATACCAAGGGTTTTAAATGTTTTGGAGGAGTGAGAGGAGAACTGGTATTCAGAGTGTTCTTATTATAATAGAGTTGAAACAGCAAATGACACTCCTGTGATTCCTTTTGTGAATCACATTCAAAAAATAAACACAAATAATATTACCTTTATTTGTATAGATTACATTGTTAAAGGTTAGTTTTGCTTTAAATTAATGGTGTGAGTATATAGACACTAGGAAAAAATGTCTTAATCAGCAGTCAGTGATCTTTGCAGAATCGAGTAACCCTGGAATTCACTGCACAAAACCCCACAACAAGAGAGAGATTTCTATACATTTTTTGAGGAACACCTACGTAAGATTCTCATTATTTTTTGAGCAGCTGAGGTGATTAGAAGCTGTTTTAACTTTAACCCAGAAAAATGAACCAGGCTGGATAGATGAAATAAACTGTAGTGCCCATTTAGGAACAAGCAATCAAACATAATCACATATCATATGATCACAGAATTTATAGAATCACAGAATATACTTAGTTGGAAGGGATCCATCAGGATCATTGGGAGCAACTCCTGGCCCTGCATATATAAGATATGTGGGGAAAAATCACAGAACTGATTATTCTGAGGGGAGATACTAATGGAACATGATGGGAGGTGAACAGAAGGGCTAGAGTCTATTATTAGAGGATGACAGTGAAAAAGCAAATTCAGAAGAATAGCTAATGTCCAATGCTGCACAACAGGCCACATTGTTATTGCTAGGGAGAGCATACATAAACACACCATCAGGCTGTCTAAACTGGTAACACCAATTTATACAAATGAAGAATACTTTATCACAGCAAAATAAGAGATTCCTGAGATCTGTTTTTCCTTTGTGGATTTTCTCTGTGGAAAAGGGCTCCTGAAATGGACTGTGAACTTCTTCCCAACTGTGTCTGGTATTGCAATCTCCTTTTGTACTCCCCCAGTACAGCTGCATTAGATTTTTCTTAGAAATGTGTCACTGGAGACTCAGGCATGTCTGATCACCTACCATTTGGTATGAAATGGAGGAATACCATCTGCAGTGGTGTTCCATGAGGTGTGACTCCAAAGCTTTCATTAGAATAAACAAGGATGGGGACTCTGATGACATTTCTATCTGTAATTTTTTTGTGTGTTGTTTTCTGAGCTGAAGGGGCAAGATATTGGGGGGACCTGATGTACTTTCCTCATTGTAAGACATGAGATTAGTAGAATTCTTGGTCCACTTTTTCTGTGAGGGCTATAAAGATAGTGATTTGAGACCAGAAAGGCTGTGTGGACAAAAGCCTTCCTTCATCATTGTGCTAGACAGCTCCTTTGTGAATAATGTGAACAATGGGTTATCAGAGAGATTACAGAATTCTTTATGATATAGTATGAAGAATCTGCTATTTGAATTCTCGCTAAGAAAGGGTAAAAGAGTGAAACAGAACATTGTCCTTACACAATTCCTAACTCAGAGAAAGATTCCAGTTTATTGTGCTCAATCTGTACTTGAGTAGGAAAAGTAGTAGATTATTGAAGTACATGTCTGTGTATATAGCAGAAAAGGTGGTATTTGATTTGATCACCTCCCTTCCCTCCTAAACTCTGCATAATTGGAAATTTTACCACCTTTTCCTAGAAATTTATATCAGATGTCAGAGTTAAAAAAACAGTGAGATAATGTTATCACTGACATCTCTTTAATGACTGTTGTTTCAAAGTGTATCACTCTAGAATGAGACCATAGTTTTGTAGTCATCAATACTAAGAAGCCACATTATTGAATCAGTCGGTTATAAGAAATTGATTCAAATCAAGCATGCAGTTTATAGCTGTGTTTATTTTGCTCTAGCTAAAGCACTCTGGGAAATTCATGACAGCTTTTATGCCAAAAGCCAGATATAGGAGGTCACATAATACTGGCCTTATGGTACAAAGTCAGCCCATCAAAAGGTGCTAAAATATCTCAAGCTGCCAATAATTTGTGCTGGTTCAATGCTTTGTGTCATGTGATGGTACTGATTTTGATCTAGTACTGGGAGCTCTAAAGTAAGACTCAGTGTTTCATGCAACTGTGGACTAAATCCTTAGCTGCAGTTATTTTTGCAAGTACATCCCAACTGGTATAAAAGCCTCATCCTTTCACGTGTCATTGTTGAACCCACACCTGAGTACCATGAGCTGCTTGCTCATTCCCTTGCTGCCTGCCTCCCTCCAGTGGGGAGGAAAATGGAAAAGTAAAATTTGTGGGTTGAGATAAGAAAAATATGATAATTGAAGAAAAATACCATTATTACAATAAAATTAATGGTAATTATGATAATAATAACGATAATGACTGTTGTAAAAGGGAGAGAGAGACTGAGAGAGAGGAATAAAACTCAAGAGAAACAAGTGTCACACAATACAAGATCTTACTGCCTCGCTTACCAGTTCCCAGACCATTCTCCATCCTCCTAACCACCTTCCCTTAATTTACATCCCGGGCATGATGTGCTATGTTATGCAACATCCCTTTGGCCAGTTTGGATCAGGTCTCCTGACCATGCTCCCTCCCAGTGTCTTGTGCACCTGCTTGTTGACAGAGAATAGGAAACTGAAAAACCCTTGATTTAGGGTAAGCAAATTAGCAACAAGTAAAACATCAGTGTCTTATTGACATTATTCTCGTGGTGAATGCAGCACTGTATCAGTTAGTAGGAAGAAAATTAAGTCTATTCCAGCCAAAATCAGGACAGGATACATGTTCTTATTTCTAATTTGCAGTTTGTCCCCATTCATTTTTGGAATTGTCAGAATGCATGAGCTGGGCTGCACCCTGGAACATGGGAATTAAGTGTAGTCCAACATGTTATTACTTGTTTACTCCTTTTTAGACTGGGAAATTTCAATGGGTCAGTGATTAAATCTGCAGATTCCACTAAACTGTGCAAAACAAAGGAGGTGTGACACCCTGTGGCATGAGTTGGAATGAGTAGTCACAGATGTGTATAGCACATAATGCACAGTAAAACCAATAAGTTCTTCTGGCCAAAACAAGGTTTATTGTGGGAGAAAAGGTGCAAACTCATATATGACAACTACTAAAATTATCATGGAAAGAAAAAGGGAAGGGGCAGTGTAACATGCTTCTGACTGACTGCAGCCAAACCCTTGTCTTTGCCCTGAGTCTCCCAAATTGCCTGAAATGGCCAGTACTCTGTAGATGACCAAAAACTTCTGCAAAGCAAATTAGTTACTGAACATCACAGATTCTTTTTTTAATGTTCAGAGAAGTGCTGTGAATGAAATATGCATATATCATATCCAGCTAGTGTGAATATAATTTACAAGTGGTTATATATTCACAGACTGAAAGGCATTGTAAGGGTAAAAATACACTAAATACAAATTTTCCTTGAAAAGAAAGGTGTTTTGAATGGTTTTATTTTTAAAATGGGTGAGTATTTTAATGATCCAACAGTAAACCAGGGGAAGCAGCTGAATGCTTATGAACAGATGTAGGAACACTTCCAAACCTGCTGGTGAATATGACTTTTATGGAGATGCATAGTGAAATAATGTACCACAAAATTTTAAAAGGCTTTTCAAAACTGGGAGAGGTGATTAGTCTAAAAGTTACTATCATCCTTTCATTTTCCTGCTGTGGAATATTCTACAGCTAAATACTCTCTTCTCTGTCAATATAAAAAAAAAATTAGAAGTGTAATTGTTGTAAATTAGAACTTGAAGCTGAAATGAGACTAATTAAAACTGGATGTTGAGCATGAGCTGTAACAAAAAAAGGGTGAAATATTGGAACAAACTATCAAAGTCTTGGGTTTTTTTAAATGATCAAATGCCTACAAATCAAAAGTATTTGGATAAGTGTTGGCGTAATTTGCAGAAACAGAAAGGCCTGTGCCATGTAAAAGACCAGGCTAAATGATCAGAAATTCCTTCAGGATTTAATTTTATCAATTTCTGGGAAAAGTTGGGTTTTTTTCATTACTGCTAAACTTGCAGTTTCGCTAGCTGAGGATATATTCACTAGCTGCATAACCTTTTCTAATTTTATGGATATTGTTAATTTCAGCAATATCCCATTGTAGCAATCCTGTGCCAAGGCTGCAGCCTAGTTTACTGCCAACATGAAACAAAATGAACAGAAGAAAATCTGGGTGTGGAAGTGAAGTAGATTAACAATATTTAGAACTATATGAATTTGTATCTGTTTAGATAAAGGAGCAGTCCCTCCTCTCCCAGAGTCTGGGCAGTTCACAGAAAATTCTTGAAGTGTGTGTAAATATACAGATTTGTGTACAGGGGTGTGTATATGACACATTGGGCATCAAGTTACAAATGAATTACCAACCACTGCTTCCCAGTTGCTAAGCAGTAACTAAAATGTGCCCAAGGACTAGAATCTACTTTTCCTCAGAGGTACTTCTCCTGGGATGCCTTTATCTCTGGTCATTTGCACTTCCAGTCTGTGCCTCTGTGGGGTTACTAAAAGATATTTGCATCAACTACCACCTTCTGGGCGCTAAGAGTTTGTCAATACAGCTGTGGGCCTTTTCACAGGTCTCATTTTGGTGCCCCAGAGCATTCCAATTTAATTGACTGGAACAGTGTGAGCTGCCTGCCTTGGTTTATATTGAATGTGGTTACAGAACTGGGTGCTGTCAATGGCTGATGATTTCCAGACTGTTTAATTTATTAATAGAAACCAATAAGTGAAGTAGTAATTAAATACAATAAAATGCCTACTTGTTCTGCTACTACTTTCTTTCCATTAGAGAAACACTTCTAGCTGTACTCAGTGTTAGCCTAATTTTTTCCCCTGATGTCCATGAAATTCCCAGCCCATAAATATTCACCATCTACAAAAATGTGTGTTTTACTTTAAATCAACTGTGACCCCACACCTCAGAATGAGAAACAGTGGATATGTGTAGCTAAATATTGATCACACATATTTGTGTCCATTTTCTGACCATTTGTCAAAACCAGCCTGACTTCCTGAGGGGAGATGAACCTGGAGAGAACACAAACATGTGAGCTTGCTGTCCCTTGGTCCTAGCACACAGGCAGATTCTACAGTGTTTGACCTCTATGCCTACAGGAATGAGAAACTTACTGAGTATGAGCAGAAAGGGTTTCTGGAGCAGAGATGGTCATTCTGCTTTTGACTCACAAGCTCCAATATTTGCATATATACCATACATGCAGCTATAACTGCTATAGCCTAGATAGAGTCACTCTATCATTTCCTTTTAAAGGAATGATTGTTCTTTAAACTATGACTTTCTTTGATGGTAGATTATATCCATTCCAGCCAATAATTTTTATTGTACTTCTTTCAACTCTAGCTGTAAAATGCATATAGCATAAACTCTTGACCAGGGTATTAAAAGTTCAGTTACCAATAATTTAATAAAAAGTTCTCCCCAAATTAATTCTGTTATGCTTGCAGACTTACTTGCATACAAGATTAATATCCTACCAGCTTTTATTTGTTCATTCATTTTCTTTCAGTATTTCCACTCTGTGTATATGAGGAGCATTTGGCAGGTTCCCAGCTAAACAGTGACTTTTAACAGCTCAAGTCATCCAGGACACTTCTTTCATTAGAGTGCTGATGAATTGCTTCTTTTACAATGTGAAAATGGTTCTTGCTGTTTCTACTGTCTTTGTGAAATTTACTTCCAGAAATCTGTAATCAATTGGCTAGCTTCCTCTTTAAATATTTACTAAGCTACATTCTCCTAGTCCCATATGCATGAATACCAAATATACTTTTTACTTCATCAACAGAAAAATCCCCCTTCCCAGCCCCAAATAAACAAACTGTCCCTAGAGAATATGTAACAAACTGAGGTCATCTATTTCAATGTATTTCAGTGGTACTGCAGTGCTTCGATCATTTCTGTTAAGATAAAAGCCGCTTGTGTAAGTTCCCTCATGAGTTTCAATTCATTTCAGTGTTTTCAGGTGCACACGAGGGTATTGGCAGCATCTCTGGCAATTCTTTGTACCTCACTGCAGCCCGGGCAGCAGCTGAGATCTGGTTTAATTTTAGGATTACTAACCTGATGATGATGATGCCTAAGAGAGAGCAAACTTTATAAGGAGATGACAAAATTCTATTCATCAAGCTCAAACTTGAGGGGTTACACCCTGGAACTTCTGAGGATTATGTATTACATACTCAAAGGCTTCTTGCATTTTTCCTGTTAACTGATTCCTAATCACAGGCATCTGAAAGAAAAAACTAGACATGACTTTCTGAAGTACCACAATGTGTTGGTTCATCCCAGCCACTCTTTGCGCTTACATATTTAAAGGATATTCTCACCTACCTTTGTTTCAAGACTGCATGCTCTAGTAACTCCCTATTATATCCATACCACCATTTAATGTGTTGATCTGGTTTAGAGATTTGACAGATTTATGTGCTTCCCTAAGGCAGAAACACCACGGAATCAGTGAAGAGTACTGATCTGTAACATCAAGCAGACATGAAGCTATGTGATTTCAGTCAGTAGCACTGAAAAATGTAAATGTCTGCCAGTTTCAACACTTTTATAAGTATTTTGCTGAATCAGGAGTTATCTCTAAGCATTCAAATAGTCTGGTCCCAGGAATCACTATATGTTAACTGATGTGTTTTGCTACTCTAATTATGGGCTTTAAATTCTTCAATAAAAGGCTTGCCAAAAGCAGAACATCTACCATTCCACTTAAATCAACATTCTCACATCTCTCTCCACCTCTTTGAAGAGAACTGGCATAGCTTTTGCTTCTTCAATGCTCTTTTTCATAGCTATTAGTTGAGTTCTAAATGGAATTCTCAAAATTTGGATTGCCTTCCTGCAGCTGAGATCCATTTAAAAATTAATTAAACTGGCAGTTTCTGATTGCCAGCTAAAATATATTTAAGAAAATTTTCATTCAATTTCAAAAGACAGAGTTCCTTTCTGACAGGTTGCTACCTAATGTGTTCCACCAGACCAGGGCCTTTCCAGCACAAAATATATCTTTCTAAGGATATGCATTGATCTAATTTCCAGTGTTCCTGTTTGAAATCTTGCCTTTCTTTGACTTGGAGACTGCTGCTCACAATCTGTATTAGATGCAGGATTTTAACCTAGTGGGAGTATGTGAGAACTTTATATTTCAGTGGAACCAGGATTTTATTCATAAGTTTCATACTCTTACCTACGAGATTATTTTCGGTCCTTTTCTGGTTTCTTTCTTTGAATTTACAGATCATTTGTATCGTATGTGATATCTACATGGACATCTACATTTTCATATGCAATTGTGTGTTGACAATTGTTTGACATGATGACATACAATGTCTTTGCAGAAGAAAACCAGCTCTGCATTGTTTTCCTGGGCAACAGGTAGGACATTTACTTTTAGCTATAGAAACCTTCATAGTACAGCTGGCAGGCTTTGCTTCATTATTGTACACTTTAAAATGCTGAATGTTCCCCAACACTTAAAGCATAATGCAGAAAAACATTGTCATAGACAGTGACTTGTAAATTACACAAGACTTTGCTTAGAAAAAAACCAGTAATGACAGAACTTTAGGACAATGGTCTTTAGAGTGGTGTGTGCACCCCAGGGTATGCCCAAGAAAGTCTGTTGGAGTGTGGAAAGAGAATACTTTTTGTACCATTAACAAATAAAATACTGTTTTAAGCTGTCTTTATTTTATTTTGATCTCATCTCTTTTATTTTATATTTATAAAATGTCCATTTTATACAGCTATGGGCTGCAGCTTGATATTTTTGAAAAATATAAATCCTACTACACTTAGTATCCAGTGAACAGATAAAGAGGTGTGGCCACATTCCTGTGTTGTGGTCTGGTCCTGTGGGAGTCACAACAGCCGAACAGCTCCCCCAGGTCCTGGTATCACAGTCACCTGTGATCAGCGCTGAGACAAGACGGGCTCTCATATGGAAATCTAAGAGTCTGTTTATTTGCTGAAACATAAAATACATTGAAGCTGTTAGCAGAAACATAAAACATGACAAAGCTCGAATACAGTCCAGGGACAAGAACAAGAACAAAGCTGGGGTAGTAGGTTTTATAGTGTAGATCAAGGACAGAGTTTAGGATCAGAGTCCAATAACAAGAGGAGTAGGGACTGCAAAGGGGTGGGCTGAAAGAAAGTAACCAATAAGGACAAATGAGGTGGGGACGCTGCAGTACAATTTTAACCAATGATAGCTAAGGAAGGGGAGAACATTCTTGCTCCATACCTTTTTTGGGGTGGAGTGCCTCTTCCTAAGCTTGCAGAGCCACACCCCACATCTCTGCCACTTGAGGTGGAGGCACTCCACATTCCTGCACTCAGGAAGTATTAGACATTTCGTCCAATTAAGGATCCTGTTGTGGAAAAAAGAAGATCTAGCTCGTAGATATTCAAAACTTCTGGTCTCTTACACAAATCATGGTTTACCAGTTTAAAATCACAAGTGTAGAGACAAGTGTGCATCCTGGACCTTTGAAATCAGGCTCTTACCACGACAAATCCAGAGGAAGATGTTAAATTACCAGAACTGACCGGGAAGAAAATACCTCTCTAGTTTGGTTTATTCTAATTTTTTTGGGAAAACTCCATTCTAGTGCAGAAATGCTGATTGCCATGACTGTGAGATGTGGACCTGTTGGAGCCAGTCCAGGGAAGTCCAGAGTTGATCAGAGGGCTGGAATGCTTCTCCTGTGAGTACTGAGATAGTTGGGGTTGTTCAACCTGAAGAAGAGAAGGCTCTGAGGGAACCTTGTAGCACCTTCCACTACTGATAATAGAGATGGGAAGGGAGTTTTTAGAAGGATAAAGGGGGATGGCTTTAAGCTAACTTAGGGTAGATTTCAATTAGATATTAGGAAGAAATTCATTACTATAAGTCTGGTAAGGCACTGGAACAGGTTTCTTGGAGAAGTTGTGGATGTGCATGTCCCAGAAGTGCTGGAGAGAAGAGCTGGATAAGGCTCTGAGCAACCTGGTCTACAGGAAGGTGATTCTGCTTATGAATAGCTCTCTGGGTGGACTAATAAATCTTTATTTATTTACAGAAATTAAAATAATTTTGATCAAGAGAAAATTAGAGAGAGAAATTCTAGCTCTGTATTCCTTTTACTATTCTTATCCATTTAAGAAATGAACAATCAGTTAGTGTCAGCTAGCAATGATAAACATGAAAATAAAATGTTGAAAAAAACCCTGTTGTCACTTAATACAATGAAATTATCTTCAGTGCAAAACTATCTTGTTTTTAAAATGATCAGAGTTTAACATATTATTTCTGTCTGAATTTTGAATATTTTGGGGGGAGTTGGTTTACCTATATGTATTAGAGGGACATACCCATGCAAGCAGAACTATATGTTTTATGGGTATTACATATGTGCTTAAAATGTTTTGCAAAACCAGACTACTCAGCCCTCTCTGGCTGAAATAAATACCAGTTGAGAACAGAAGAAAATTATTTGCTGTTTGATGAAGACTCTATTCACAGAATCCATTTATTAACTGATTTTTCCTTGCGTCAATCTTTATTTTAATGTAGTTCTGCAGAAAAGTTGTGTTGAGAAGCTGTCCAAATACACTTGGTAAACCTGTTGCCCTTATAGCTGTATAACTTACACTAACATCAGTGGTAGATTTCCTGAAGAACAAGTTGCTTTAAATTATGACTAACTACATTCCTGCTGTGATCATTCTGTGAGCACCATCCTATGAGGAATTGGAAGACCCACTTCAGATATGAGGGAAAACGGTAGTCTAATATAGAAAAATGAAACTATTAAAGATTTGCTTTCAGTAAACCTCAAAAGAAGTCAAATAAAAAATGGAAAAATAAGTTAGAAAAAGTAGCATGTGCACACCATAACCAGCACTTCTTTTGAGGTGGCCTTCATTACAGTAATAAAACAGCAGGCAAACAGATTTGTATACAGGCCACAACAATTATAGGGTGAGCATTGGCTAAAACATCATCAGAATGACATGACAAACATTGCAGTAAAACTGGTCTATGCCCAAAGTCAGGAAGGTAGCTCGAACAGAGATTTCCTGTGGGTGAATAGTGATGAGTTCAGGGTTATGGAGCCATCATGGAGAAATATACCATGATTGTCTCATACAAGAGTTTGCTCTTATTTTATTGGTCTTGGATATATGCATTTTTGCACTACCTGTGCTTTAAAGGAATTACATATTTGCACTCAGCATCTTGCATCTGATGCTATACCCTTTATTTGCATCTCATTAAGAAAGGTGGACTATGTTTAATTAAATGAAAAAGAAGTGACTATTATTGTGGTAGAGAGTAATCAAGAAACAATTCAACAACAGTTTTTTTCAGCCTACCTTCTTTCTTCCATTCAACCAACTTAAACATGGAATAATGGATTATTATGTACGGAAGCCAAGATCTTCATCCTACACTCAACAACCAACTTCAACGGCAACGAGGGTTACATTTTTGTATGTGTCCATGTGACTGAGGATACTGAATTTTAGCTGTCACACACTCCATTGAATGTAACTATATTCTCAGGTTTGTTACAATTTGTGGTCATTACATTTTGATTTTATTATCAAAATCATGATTTACAATAGCTAGGAAACCAAACTCACATCTCTTAATACTTTATTCCAACTAAATTCCGCTGTTCTTAATCCAGGAACATTTTAAATTTTTTTTTTTATTTAAATACTGATAATAATTTCCATCTGCCTTCTCAATTAAAAAATATGGCCAATGCTACTACTTATTGAGAAAGCTTGAAATGGATTTCTCTACCTAACCACCAGAAAGATGGATGCAAGAGAAACCAAATATTGTACAGAAATAAAAGTTTGCTCCAAACACTCTGCACTCACTAAGGTGGTTCAAGGAGAGAGAAAAGCTGTTTATAGAACTAGTTACTGATAACGCTCTTTGCAGCTCTTCTGAATTTGATATTGGAAACAGTAACTAAATTACTTCTTCAGGTGAAAATTCTGTATTTGTGAAAGTGAAACCTCTCAGGAAAAAGAACTTTAGGCTTTTTTCTAATGGGACAATGTTTGAAGAACAGAGAAGAGCTTAGGGAGCTTCCCTATGAGGTGGGGGGAATGAAGTAATCCTGTTCAAACAGAAACTTATTAGAAAGAAATATGAGACAGATAAAATAGGGATATAGAAGTTATTTTTAGGCTTTTCTTAATGTACAAATAGAAGGCTTGCTATTAAAAATGTAAAAACTCATTTATAATCCTTTGCAAAATATATAATTAGACTATTCAAACTTTGCCAAATGTTAAATAAGGGCCAAAAGCAATATATCCTTTCTTTTCAAACCTGACGTTTTAATGACCTTAATTACATTAAGGTACAAAAATGTATAGAAAGAGATATGAACAGATTATATCTTTTTTTTGAACATATATTAATCATTAACTATGGGGGACTGCAAAATCTCTCAAAATTCCTCCAGTAGGTATATTATGCATAATCACCCAGTGGGGGCTTATGTCCTCCTGTTGAACTCCAATTCGTGGTCACTAAAGTTTCATTTGTCTCAAGGAGTGGAGCTTCTGCCCACTGCAGTAATTTTTATACAACCAACTTGACTTTCTGCATTCAAGTGTTGGGGAGAGACACAAATGGTGTTTGGATCCCAGGAGACTTGAAAGAAAGGATTCCTGGTGATAGAAAGGTAGAGAAAGGAAGCATGTATCTTATGTACTTACTTACCACTTAGTGAATGACCAGGTGGAATCATACAAACAGAATCATCAAGGTTGGAAGAGACCTCTAAGATCTATCATGTACAAGTGTCTGCTCAGCACCACCACTGTTGCCTCTAAATCACTAAACCATATCACCCAGCAGCAGATCCAGGTGCCTCTTAAACAACTCAAGGGATGGTGACTGCACCCTCTCCCTGGGAAACCTGTTCTAATGCCTGACCACCCTAACTGTGAAAAAATGTTTTCTAATACCTAATCTGAATCTCCCCTGTCTCATCTTAGGGTAATTTCCTCTAAACCTCTCATTGCAGGCAGTGTAGGAGAGACCAGCTCCCACCTGGTTACACCTTTCTTTCAGGCAGTTGTAGAGAGCAGAGAGGTTCCCCCTGAACCTCCTCTTCTTAAGACTAAACAAACCCAGCTTCCTCAGACATTCCTTGTAAGATATTTTCTCTAGCTGCTTCATGAGCCTAGTTGCCCTTTGCTGGACATGCTCCAGCACCTCAATCTACTTTTCAAAGGGTGATGCCCAGAACCATTCACAGTATTGAAGGTGAAGATTTCAGGGGGATGATCACTTTAGTCCTGCTAGCTAAACTATTCTTCATCTAGGCCAGGATGCCAATGGCCTTCTTGGTCACCTGAGCACACCCTGATCACGTTCAGTCACTGTCAACCACCATCCCCAAGTCCCTTTCTGTCAAACAGCTCCCAAGCTGCTCCTCCCAGATCCTGTGGTGCTGCCTGGGGCCGCTGTGACTCAAGTGCAGGACCCTGCACTGGACCTTGTTGAACCTCCTGCAATTGTGACCTCAGCCTGATGGAGTCTGTCCAGGTCTCTCTGCAGAACCTTCCTACCCTGCTCCCACCCAAATCTGTCTTACCTGCAAATTTATTGAGGGTGTACTCAATTCCCATGTCCAAATCACCCATAAAGATGTAAAACAGGACTGGACCCAAAACTAAGCCCTGGGGAACACCACTAGAGACTAGCCACCAACTGGATTTAACTCCATTCACCATGATGCTCTGGCCACCTGGCCAGTGTTTTATACATCAGAGTCCACCCAACCAAAAACTGTGAGCAGACAGTTTTTCTAGGGGATGCTGTGGGAGATGGTGTTAAATGCTTTAGTGAAGCTTAGATAAACTTCATCCTTGGCCTTCTCCTCATCTACTAAGTAGGTCACCATATTGTAGAAGCAGATCAGGTTAGTCAAACAGGACCTTCCTTTCATAAATCCTTGTTGACTAGGCCTGATTCCTTGGCTGTCCTGTGTGTGCAGTGTAATGGCAGTCTGGATGATCTCTTCTATAACCTTTTCTGGAACTGAGGTCAGGCTGACAGGCCTGTAGTTCCTTGGATCACCCTTCTGACCTTTCTTATTGATGGGTTTAACATTTGCTAATTTCCAGACTGCTGTAACTTCTCCAGTTGACCAGGACTGCTGGTAGATATAGAAAGTAGTCTGTGAAGTTCTTTCACCACTTTCCTCATTACTCTGAGGTAGATCCCACAAGGGCCCATAGACTTATACACATCTAATTTGCATAGCACATCACTAACCATCTCCTCCTGGATTGTGAGGGCTTCCCTCACCTCCCTGTCATCAACTTCCAGCTCAGTGAGTGGGGCGTCCTGAGGACAACTGGTCTAGATTTTGGAGACTGAGGCAAAGAAGTCATTAAGTACCTCTGCCATTCCTCATCCCCTTCACTACAACACCCTCTGCATTCAGCAAATGATGGAGACACTCCTTTAATATCGTTTTGCCAACCATATATTTATAGAAACCATTTTTGTTTTTAAGTGTAGCAGCCAAATCTGGTTGTAGTTGGACTTTGTCCCTTCCAATCTTTTCCCTACATGACCTCATGTAACCCTTGTAGTTGTCCCAAGTCAGCTGACCTTCCTTCTAGAGTCAAGAGATTCTCTTTTTTCCCCTAGGTTCCAGTCTAAGCTCTCTGCTCTTTTTCCCTGCTGAGTTGTCTTCCTACACCTTGAGAAAGGCTGCTCCTGTATATTTCACAATTCCGTTTTAAAGCACATTAGCCTTCCAGGACTGACCCCATGGGACTCTGTCAATCAATCTCCTAAACAGGCCAAAGTCTGCCCAAACATCCAAGGAGGAAGGTGCCCCTCCTTCCTCTAGCCGATGTTGAAACCTCTAACATTTCTGGTGCTCCAGACAGACATGGAGCAGTACATCACCCACCTGTCCTCTGTTCACAAACAGGTTCAGCAGAGCACCTCCTTGGGTAGGCTCATTTTCCAATTGTATAAAGAAGCTGTCTCCCACTCCAGGAGCCTCCTAGATGCTTCCCCTCTGGTGTGTTGCATTTCCAGCAGACATCTGGCGAGCTGATGTCACCCATGAGTACAAGGGCTGATGACTGTGGGGCTTCTGGCAGCTGCTTGCAGAACACCCCAAGTGCCTGCTCTCCCCAGCTGGCTGGTCTGTAACAGAGTCCCGCAGACCTGCACCCTGCTGACCTTCTCCAGTCTCAGCCAGCATAATTACTCACTACAGTCTTGCAGAGAGATGGAGAATAAGCAAAATGCAAATGAATTCAACAGTAAAATTATAATATTGCTGTCTTATTCTAAAACAGAATCTAGTGCAGAAGAGGATTGAAAGTGAATTCACTGATGGAAAGTGAACAGTAGATGTGTGTGGAGTACCCCTGTCCCAAGAGGTGGAGATGTGAGGCATGGCCCTGCAAGCCCAAGAAAAGGCACTCTACCCTTAAGTTACAAATAAGGTATCATCCTAGAATGCTTTCCCTTTGTTAATTATAACTGGTTAAAGTTATACTGCAATGCCCCCATCTCAGTTGTTCCTATTGGTTACCTCCCTTCAGCCCACCCTTTTGCAGTCCTTGCTCTACTTGCTATTGGACCTGACCCTAAACTCCACCCTTGCTCTACCCAATAAAACCTACCACTCCACCTTTGTTCTTGTTCTTGTCCCTGCCAGTATTGGAGTTACGTTGCACTGCATGCCCTGTCAACAAACGGATACTTGGATTTCCAAACCAGAACTGGTCTCGTCCTTGTCTGCGTTGATCACCAGTGGCTCTCTGCGGCACCAGGGCCTCGGGGGAGTCGTTGTGCCCCGCAGAGCAGCACACAACAGATGTGTGACTCCATGCTAATTTTCATGGAGTTGTCTTTAGAAAAACCTAAGAATAACTTTGTACAGTTATGAATAAACTACGTTTTTTCTCAGTCTGCATAATCAGTGTTGACTGGGGAAAAATAGAATGCCCCACAGGGGAAGAAATAAAGAGACTTTTGCCATATTCCTTTTTCTTCTAAAGGAGATGGACAGAAACAGGTTAAACCTGGCATTTTACTCTCCCTTCTGGAGAAATGGAAAGATAGAAATTAATTGCTTCTCTCAGGGACATAATTCTACTCTTCTTTACAGTAATGAAATTGTGATTGCACCAGACTACAGGTTAAAAAAAGCTTGTCTAGCCTTTCATGAGTAATAAAAAAATTTTCTTATCAAGAAAAACTGTGATGAACCTTGAGGGATACATGATGTACTGGATGCATAAAACATATCGTGACTCTTTTGTATGAACACTCATTAAGATAAAATTATTGGAGAGGAAGGGTCTGGTTTAATAACATTTTCTTAACACCTTGTTTTCAGTTTTATTTTTTTTTCAATAATGGCAAAGATCTAAGTGTTATAGTGATAAGTTCCTTAATGTAATAGATTGGAGAGAGCCTATAATCATATTACTGAGCTTCTAGCTTTCCAACTAGTTCATTGCAATATGTGCCTATGGACAAGATTTTAACTCTCAAAAAACCTGCTTGCAGATGAAGTTTCCTAAAAGTTTTAGCAGGACATTGCACTACAATTACATAGTTGTAATGTGCCATTCAGAGAGTTTTGAGGGGCTCAAAATCTGTTCTCATCTGCTGTGGTGAGGCTAAAACTGTGACTGAGTGACTCCTAATTAGGTGATCTCAGGCTAAAAGAACCCATCGGCTTTTACTTATTTTGAACTTAACTGAGTGACAACAGAAAGTGTGAAGAGGGAGTTCAGATTACTCAACTTGAAAGGGAATGTTGAATGTCTGTGGAAGGGTTAATAAAGGTCTTGAGAGAACAGAAATTTTGCTAAGAGTTTAGGAATTAATAAAGAGTGATTAATGGGATAGGAGACCAGCAGGGGGAAAAAACCCCAAACAACCAAAAACATTGGTAAAGAATTAATGTCATCAGAGGAAAGCATCATCACCCAAGATACAGCATGAAACTGCCTGTACTCTTTCACCAGTGTTAAGATTTGTTCAAATTTTACTTCAATGTAGCTTTGCTCCATTCCAGCAGACAGGATCTATAAGGATTATCTTGATAGTAAACTCACTCATTAGGTTATATAATGCGTTACTCTCTTTGTGCTTCCATATGCCATGATTAGCCAAAATACCTATTTGCCCTCATTGTATGGTTTCCTCTGCTGATCTCCCCTAAAGCCATCAGGTGAGTAGACTGGAAATGAGGTTGGGGGAGAGTGGCCTGAGCTACTCATTGGTATCCCGGCCTTCTTCACTGTGTGCTTCCCTGCTGTTCTGGTTTAGGGGAAATTTGGGAGAAAACCTCCGAATGGGGTCCCTCTGGGATGCAAACCCAAATAACCCTCCCCCAATCGGTCCAGGAAAAAATCTCCTTAGAGAAAAGTGGAAAAAAAACTATTTATTTAACAAACAAAGCGCCCACAAGCATAAAAATGGAATAATATGAAATAACAAAACCTCTCATTGTTCTGAAGTGAGATGGCAAAATTAAGAAAGTCCTTTTTGTGGGAGCTCGGCTCACTCAGTCTCTGACCAGTTCCTCTGGCACTGGAACATGCTGGCCTGGGCCCCAGTGGGCCACAGGTGTGAGCTCCCGGTTCTCCTGTGTGATTTCAGTCCAGAGCAGGCTCAAACACTCCCAAGGAGAAAAAACCCAAAAAAACAACAGTCCAGGGAACTTCTGTGCCTCAGCTAGCAAAAAACTAACTAATAGCAGAGGAGATCTCTGTCCTGCTGTCTGTCCGTGCTGCAGACACCACAGTCCAGGAGCAGAATGTAGAGGAGAGCTGTTTCTGAAAACAAACTCCACGCTTCTCTTTCTCCCCCTTCGCTCTTGGAACCAGTCTTAAATGTACAGAGCACAATATCCAACATAAACAGAGCAGACTACTGGGGATACAAGCATCACAGTCACACTAGCACACCTGGTCAACCTGAGAAAGCCCACATTGTTGCTGTGATGAATTCTGAGAAATGATTGTTTCCTAGCAACACTGAGGACAAATCTAAGACCTGTCTGGATTCACAGACAGAACTATGTCCAGCAGGTTTATTTTGAACTGGTTAATCCCATACAAACACAACCAAGACAAGGTAGCAGTGCTGCCTTTCATCGCTCTCTATCCAAAGCATCAAGGTTTTTAAAACTGTTTGAAAATAGACAGCAATTTCGTGAGGTTTCTCAATCTGCTGATGGAATTGGGTAGCTGAAACTGCTTTGGTAAGAAGAGGCTAAGAAGCACTCTTCTTAATATTTGATCATGGCAGGATTAAGAGACTGCATGCTCAAGGCATCAGCTTTTGTGGATCTGTTTCTTGTGGGTCACTGAACTGCTTTTGTTACACAGGAACACTGGGTGATAAACTTAACCTGAAGCCCGTTAGTTAGTAGGGTGCTTAAAAGTTAATGAGCAGCAACAATGAATAAACCTTTATAAACTGGCAGCAGGTAGAGGATGCTGCTGAGGGGGCATTTCTGCCTTATGCTATCCCTGGCTGTGCTCTCCAGCTGCCTCAAGCACTAGCATTTGTGCATGGCACAGAGATTGTGCCAGGAAAACTTATAAAGGAAAAGAAGGCATTGGCAACAGAAAACCTCCTCAAGCAAAAATACAGCAAAAAACCCCACAAATTTTCTCCCTGACAAGGTCTCAGATTCTTTGGAATACATGGTGGTTAACTACTGTGCCAACGAATGCCCTAGGTAAAGAACACTAATAGATCAGCAAAGACAATATCCTCATGGCCTTTGTCAATGTCACTTTAAAAGCAGAGTCTGTGTGGGCATCTCAAACTCCATGTGACTCTTATCTGCGTAGATAAAACAAATTGTTTTTCATTTGAAAGGATAAAGCTAGTTTGCAAAGACAAGGACATTTATTGTCTGTACATCAGCCTCACTTTTTCTTAGTATTTTTAAAATAATAGTATTAAACTAATTTCAATGTGAGAAAATTTAAATGAAATCACAATAAAATTTTTGTAAAAATTTGACACAGATTAATATACTACTGAACTGCAGGCACTACTGGTGAGTTCCAGCCAGTGTGCATAAAATTAGAGAGTATATCCTTTATAAGGAATAATTTTGAAACTCTGTCTTCTCTCTTTGTTGATAAGGAGACAATGATTATATGTAACTTACTTTTAATCTAATGTAATATTGACATTCTGACATGATAAGAGCAGGAGAAGTCATCAGTTGTTATACCTGCAACTCAACTGTAAGATTCATATACCTTAACTTTGTTTTGGAAAATACTCATTTAGATTGGCTTGGTAGTTAGAGGTGAGGCCTCTAGAGGTCTAGGTAGAGATGATTTTTTGTAATGTATTGTTCTAATAGAATAATTTGTTTCTTTGTCTCCACTGAAATGAAATACTATACATATATAAAAATGGCAGAAATCATATTTGCAATAAATTCTTTAGAGCATAAATCTCCTTAAACCAAAATTAATTTGAGAGTTTTTTAATGTCAATTGTATTAAATTCCTTCTTACTCAGAAGCTAGTATTTTTTTTTTTTTTTGGAAGGATGGCATGGAGTAGGGATAACAAACCAAAAAAAAACTTGAGCATGTCTGCTAAAATGTATCCATAAATAAAGTCACTAATGAGAGAAAAACTGGAAATTATTGCAAAGCTTGGAATGTATTGGCACTACTTGTTTAAACGGTGATGCAAATATTGTATAAAACCTGTGAAAATTGCCTATGATCTAGAATACTTCTGTGAGTGGGTATGTATTTTCTGCAAATAGTTTAAGCTAGTTATTTTTTTGCTATAAGATGAATGTGGATGTTAGATAAATGATGAAATGAATAGATAAAATAAATAGTAAATAGATGAAACATCTTAATTAGCTATAAGAAAAAGCCTGATTTAACTAAGGAGTTCCTCCGTGCTAGTCAGCAAGTTTAGAATCATATGATGGATGTTGTTAAGATGACTTATTTTGCAAATGTCAAGAAAATATTAATTGCAAGTGAGTATTTTTAATTAGATAGCAAATATAAAAACATAGTTTAAAAAAAATAATCTGGCAATATTCTGGATTCTTGAGACTGCATTGCACCACACAGGTGATTCTTAACCAGCTCCTAATGCTCCAGTTCTGTGTATTGCTGCCCCTTGTCTCTGACACAGATGTGCTGATAAAAACCTCAGCAGAGTTGGAACATTGCTTTGTTCCCCACAGCATGATTAGAGATGACTAAGTAGATTCTCGTAGAGTTTCTCTGGAGTAAAATTCATGCTTAGCAGCTTTAGTACAAGAATGTGCACAAATGGTTAAAAGACATTTTCACAGCTCTTCCTTTATCACAGCTGCACTGTGTTACAGAAAGGGCAACACAGAAAATGTAGCCTAAATTCAAGTTTTCACAGAATGTCAAAATTCTTAGAAGTTTCCATAAACTTACAAAAACGTATGTTCAAACAAAATGAGTCTCTTCACAAAGGGAGAATATGAAAGCAAATATCCTTTAAATTGATCTTATACTTCTGGACTTGCATAAAAGCTGCCCCATGATTTAGATAGCAGGCGTCTCTAGCAACAGTTTCAGTTCTGGGATATTGCTTGAATATACATAACATTAATTTTAGATGAAATGTTTACCTACTCTTCTATTACTTTTAAGGGTGTGAGGTGAAATGGATTTATCCCCTTTTGTGAGCCCTGCTGAGTTATGCTGTAATTTTAGTTACTACTATAAGCTCTTGGCAGAGAAAGGCAAAAGTACCAAATAAGTATGTGTGTTATAAATAATTAGCTTCTGTCTTTAATAAAAATGATGAGCATAAGAGTTGCCATAAGGCAGCTGAATGGAGTGAGAATACAACACAGGAACTTGCCATCAGCCCACTGTTTTCTATAATAACAGTGTCAAGTGGGACATCTGAAGCAATGGAAAATATGGTCAATACCATGGGGAAAAAAAAAATAGGCATTTCAGCATTCTGAGATGGTAGTTATTCCTGCTTCTTACAGATTATTGATCTGGTTCTACGTATGCAATAAAGAGGGGACAGAAATCTGACTGTCTTTTGTACAGAGCCACCAGAGGCTGAAATTGCAGCTGTACCATCCTTGAGACATCTCAAAGCCACGAAGCAGCGTTGCTGCTCTTAGACATGTCTGGCATGGAGCTAACAGATCTTTCCAGACCTGACCTTGGATGTCATTGTTCTGTGTTTGCAGAACTGGGAGTGTTAAGGAGCAGCTTGAGAGATATCTCAGTACTTGGTAGCACCTAACTCAGCACTGGANTTTTGGAAGGATGGCATGGAGTAGGGATAACAAACCAAAAAAAAACTTGAGCATGTCTGCTAAAATGTATCCATAAATAAAGTCACTAATGAGAGAAAAACTGGAAATTATTGCAAAGCTTGGAATGTATTGGCACTACTTGTTTAAACGGTGATGCAAATATTGTATAAAACCTGTGAAAATTGCCTATGATCTAGAATACTTCTGTGAGTGGGTATGTATTTTCTGCAAATAGTTTAAGCTAGTTATTTTTTTGCTATAAGATGAATGTGGATGTTAGATAAATGATGAAATGAATAGATAAAATAAATAGTAAATAGATGAAACATCTTAATTAGCTATAAGAAAAAGCCTGATTTAACTAAGGAGTTCCTCCGTGCTAGTCAGCAAGTTTAGAATCATATGATGGATGTTGTTAAGATGACTTATTTTGCAAATGTCAAGAAAATATTAATTGCAAGTGAGTATTTTTAATTAGATAGCAAATATAAAAACATAGTTTAAAAAAAATAATCTGGCAATATTCTGGATTCTTGAGACTGCATTGCACCACACAGGTGATTCTTAACCAGCTCCTAATGCTCCAGTTCTGTGTATTGCTGCCCCTTGTCTCTGACACAGATGTGCTGATAAAAACCTCAGCAGAGTTGGAACATTGCTTTGTTCCCCACAGCATGATTAGAGATGACTAAGTAGATTCTCGTAGAGTTTCTCTGGAGTAAAATTCATGCTTAGCAGCTTTAGTACAAGAATGTGCACAAATGGTTAAAAGACATTTTCACAGCTCTTCCTTTATCACAGCTGCACTGTGTTACAGAAAGGGCAACACAGAAAATGTAGCCTAAATTCAAGTTTTCACAGAATGTCAAAATTCTTAGAAGTTTCCATAAACTTACAAAAACGTATGTTCAAACAAAATGAGTCTCTTCACAAAGGGAGAATATGAAAGCAAATATCCTTTAAATTGATCTTATACTTCTGGACTTGCATAAAAGCTGCCCCATGATTTAGATAGCAGGCGTCTCTAGCAACAGTTTCAGTTCTGGGATATTGCTTGAATATACATAACATTAATTTTAGATGAAATGTTTACCTACTCTTCTATTACTTTTAAGGGTGTGAGGTGAAATGGATTTATCCCCTTTTGTGAGCCCTGCTGAGTTATGCTGTAATTTTAGTTACTACTATAAGCTCTTGGCAGAGAAAGGCAAAAGTACCAAATAAGTATGTGTGTTATAAATAATTAGCTTCTGTCTTTAATAAAAATGATGAGCATAAGAGTTGCCATAAGGCAGCTGAATGGAGTGAGAATACAACACAGGAACTTGCCATCAGCCCACTGTTTTCTATAATAACAGTGTCAAGTGGGACATCTGAAGCAATGGAAAATATGGTCAATACCATGGGGAAAAAAAAAATAGGCATTTCAGCATTCTGAGATGGTAGTTATTCCTGCTTCTTACAGATTATTGATCTGGTTCTACGTATGCAATAAAGAGGGGACAGAAATCTGACTGTCTTTTGTACAGAGCCACCAGAGGCTGAAATTGCAGCTGTACCATCCTTGAGACATCTCAAAGCCACGAAGCAGCGTTGCTGCTCTTAGACATGTCTGGCATGGAGCTAACAGATCTTTCCAGACCTGACCTTGGATGTCATTGTTCTGTGTTTGCAGAACTGGGAGTGTTAAGGAGCAGCTTGAGAGATATCTCAGTACTTGGTAGCACCTAACTCAGCACTGGAGCTGAGTGATGTGCTCACGCTGCAGCCTCTGTTAGACCCCAGATGATTCTTGCAGGACCACAGGAATGTCTCATTGCTGCACAGCTCCTGGTGGGCCGCAGGCTGGATAGGGCTGCGTGGACAATTACCCAGCTCACTCCCTTGATCTAAAACAGGAAAAAATATTTAAATGGAACAAAGGTGATTTAGAAGTTGAAATTTTATACTTCCTTGTTGTACTGGTTTTGTAAAGTATTTATTCTGATTAAACTAATTGTAAGATTCATTTTTTTCCTGGATCAGAAGTATGAGTTTGACTATCCAGGATTTCACAAACTAGCTATACCCAGAGATAGGACACAGGAAGCAGTTCTGCTACAAAAGTCACTTAGTTTCCTAGCTGATTCATCTTGTCCACAAAATTAGGACTAAACAGTTTACCAGATCTGGACCCATTTTGGTCCAGAATAGTTTGGCTGAGAGCTATGCAACTATGACACGAGTTTTGGCCTTAAGATTTTTGGTCACCTTCTGATACCTTTCAGTCTTTTACAGGAGAAAGCTTAAATTTTTTTAGACTACTGTGAAATATTTGGTCCTTTATGAAATGTGGGAACAGATAACCTGAAGTGGATTTTACGGTGAAGAGCATGTCCTTGTGTGAAGAGGATGCGTTTCAATAATACAGCCACTTCAGACATTACGTTCTTGTTGCTTCTCTGGATTTAAAGTGACAGCTGCTTCTCAGAAGGTTTTGAACTGTGTGGAGTAGAAAGAATTCCTTTTGACTACAGTTCCAAGATGCCTAAACAGAAAATTCAAGAAGGCACCATTTAGTAGCTTGCCTCCTGCCAGGTTTCCTTTCACCTGTTTGGAGCTTCTCTCACAGAAAACTGTAAACACTCCTTCAGTTTCAGTGATCTGAAATTAATTAATTTCCTTCTCTCCCTAGTTTCTTAACTCTTTCATTTTGAAAGCATTACTGGAATATAATTTCTTGAATATCACAAATACTGTATTTTGTCATGGTGAAAAGTTAAAAGAAAGCCCGAGATTCAAATGTTTTTCAAACCAAAGTGTAATACACAACCACAGGAATATAATGCTGTGATCAATTTGTGGCATTTCAGTTTTACTTTGACAAATAGATAATAAAATTACAATCTGAGAGCATCAAGAATATGTAACCTCTCCTTTTCTATTTTTGAAATGTGTAGAATGAAATTGCTCTGAAAAGAATGTCCTGACACCATTCTTAATGCTTTTTCTTTTTGTACTTACTGAGGGCCCCTTTGTCTGCTGCAGCTGTATCTTAACTGAATAATAGTCTTTTAGTTTGACTTTTTAGGGCTGTGCCTGTTAAGCTTTCATTTACTCTCAAGTCAGGTTGGATTGTATGGGGATATGGTTCCTTAAGAATTTCCCTAGGTGCTTTACCTAGGTTATCTAAAGACATTAGGACGTAATTTAGTTGCTTAAAAGTTTAAGTGGAATTTTGGTGTTTAAATGCTTAGTAGGATTAAAGATATGCTCACATTAAAAGAATGAATTTTCCCTTTGTCTACATATTCCACCTCCTACTCCCTCCTTTTCATCCACGGTTGCCTGAATTGCTCCTCAGTTTAATTCCAAGTGAAATCACTTTAAAACCCGGAAAAAATTATAAAAATTAAAAATTTAAATCCAATTTAAAATATTTCAGTTGAAAATGGACTCTGACAACGTTTTCTCATCGGGATTCTTGCCAAAAAGTGTCTGGGATTGACTTCACTTGGCCGTGTCAGCACATCTCTGGAAACGATTTCCCCAAGAACCCGAATCCCCTGTTGCTTTGAAACGCTAATTTCATGATAATCTAATTAGGCTAATTACTTGTCCACCACCATGCAAGAAAGCTGGGCGAAATTTTCCTGCTTCTCAGACTTGCATTTCTTTTAAAATTATTTTATTTTATTTTATTTTATTTTATTTTATTTTATTTTATTTTATTTTATTTTATTTTATTTTAATGAGGCTCATGCTAAACAGCAAGAAGCTCATACTTGGATTTAACAGAAGGAAAACAGAAGGAAAACACTCTTTAAAGACGTAGTTGGCTTAGAAGCCAACCATGCCATGCATTTGAGGAGACATTGAAAAGAAAATAGGTGTTAGTGAAGCTGTAATGCATACTCACATATCGATTGCATTTTGTCTGTTTCTCAACATTAAGTCTTCATTCAGTAGGACACAGATCTTGTAAATGTTAGTGCAATTAGCTGAGACAACAGGCATGCAAGGGTGCAGCTCTGATCTACTAATCCAGCTAATCTCTATGCTTTGATCATTTACAGAGGGGATTGAAAGCCTAGGGGCAGAGAAATGCAGTCTCGACCCTTCATAAAAAGGAGCTGGCCAGAATCTGTCCAAATATTTTGAAGCTGTAAATTCAACTTGAAGTGTTGACTGAGAGAAGATGATGGAAACCTGAGGGTGTGCAAAACTCTGTGAACCTCATCTCAAGTTTGATTAAATTAGAATCAGAAAATCTTCCTGGTAAGCAATTACATGTTTGGCTTTTTGCATTTACTAAGTTTGCATGGCAGAATTACAGAGCAGAATGAAAGATCTCACTTCACTAAAAATACTGAGCTGCAAACCTCTTATAGAGTTTGTCAGAGAACTTTAATGGACAGAGCTAAGCCTATAAACTACGCCACCTTTTTTTTTTTTTTTAATGATGGATTCTTCCCAGGTTTGCGATTGTTAGTTCTGTTTACTGGATAATAACTGATTTGCTTATGAAGTGCCAATCTGACACTCTTTTATTCAAGATTGTTCCCAGTAATATGTTTCCCATTTCACTTTCAGACACAGCCTATCCATATCCCCTTCTATTGGACTGAACTTCAACCTACAACGTTTTTTGTTTCGAGATTTTTTTTTTTTGGTCATTTTTATCACTTCTTTTTGTTGCTGTTGCTGTTATTGTCGCGGGAGGACGGTCGCTCATCTAGCGGACTGTACCGTAATTCACCCGTCGGGAGGGCCCGGGAGCGATATTGCCGTTCTTCGCGGAGCCGGGCGAGCGGGCAGCCGCGCACCGGCGCGCAGTCCCCGCCGGCAGGGCACTGGGCCGAGGACATGAATCATCACCGACTGCTGATAATCGGCGGCTGAGCGGGAGCCCTGTCGGGCTATACAGGTGTCCTCTCCGAGACACGCGGCAGGCAGCTCGCTGAGGGGCCGGGCAGAGGAAGGGGCCGAGCCGCACGGCCAGGCCTGTCCCGTCCCGGNTGCAGGTGGCGATCGGCACCTCCGGCGCCGCCCGCTCGGCGGCCCCAGCCCCGGACAACCCCCGTGTGCGCTGCCCCCGCCGCAGCGGCACTGCCGGCTCACAGAATGGGCCCTCGCCTTCCCTCCTCTCCCCTCCGCCCCGGCGCTGGTCCTGAGGGGTAGCCCAGAGTCACCACTGCCGGGCGCGGAGCTGCGGAACGATTTGTAAAAGGCGGGGGTTAGGAGGGGGAGTCCTGGAGGATTTATCTGCCGTGTCCCTCCAACGGGAGGGGGCGAAGAGGAATGACATCTGCCCCCACCCGACCATGGCGACCCAGCGAGACCACCGCGGAAGGGGTGGAAGGGGAGGAGGAGGAGCGAGAGTAAGGAGGGAGGGACGGGAGGGAGAAAGCCAGGGGAGCGCGGAGAGGCAGAGCAGGGGGGAACGGAGCGGGAGAGCGGCAGAGTGAGGGGCAGAATCTCGGCAAGCGGCGGCAGGAGGGCCGCCCCCACCGCGCGGGGCTGCGCGCTGGGCAGAGGCGGCGGGGATGGGCGGGCGCGGGGCGGCTCCGCCAGCCGCCGTCCTCCAAGCTTCGGCCGCCTCCCGCCGCGCTATATAGGGGAGGGAGGGGTGTCAGAGAGGGGGGGTGCCCGGCGTGGCCAAACCGCACGGGGCGCCTATGCCTCCTGCCAGGGAAGCGCACAAGTGACCGGCATCTCTTCCCATGTCTGTCTCCTGAAGCGACCCCCCACCCCCACCCCCCGCCCGGCATGGATGTGGCCAACAACACTACCTCCCCAGCGCGCTCCCCCGAGGGGACAAGCGGCCCCGGCCTCGCCGAGGTGACCCTGGGCTACCAGGTGCTCACCTCCCTGCTCCTGGGCACGCTTATCCTGTGCGCCGTGAGCGGCAACGCCTGCGTGATCGCAGCCATCGCCCTGGAGCGCTCCCTGCAAACCGTGGCCAACTATTTGATCGGCTCGCTGGCCGTCACCGACCTCATGGTGTCCGTGCTGGTGCTGCCCATGGCGGCCCTCTACCAGGTGCTGAACAAGTGGACGCTGGGGCAGGTCACCTGCGACATCTTCATCTCGCTGGACGTGCTTTGCTGCACCTCTTCTATCCTGCACCTGTGCGCCATCGCCTTGGACAGGTACTGGGCCATCACGGATCCCATCGACTACGTTAACAAGCGAACTCCCCGGCGAGCGGCCGCGCTCATCAGCCTGACCTGGCTTATCGGCTTCTTGATATCCATCCCGCCCATGCTGGGCTGGAGGACGCCGGAGGACCGCTCGAACCCCGACGCCTGCACCATCAGCAAGGATCACGGGTACACCATCTACTCCACCTTTGGCGCTTTCTACATTCCGCTTCTTCTCATGCTGGTGCTCTACGGTCGCATCTTCAAGGCTGCACGCTTTAGGATCCGCAAGACAGTAAAGAAAGCAGATAAGAAAAAAATCGCCGACACCTGCCTCACTCTCTCTCCGGCCACCGTGAAGAAAGGCAACGGGGAGCCCGGCAAGAGCTGGCGACGGACAGTAGAGCCCAAGCCCGGTGCTTGTGTCAACGGCGCGGTGCGGCAGGGCCAGGACGGGACCGCCCTGGAGATCATCGAGGTCCAGCACTGCAACAGTTCCTCCAAGACTCACCTGCCGCTGCCAAGCGAGACGTGCGGCTCCCCACCGCCGCCCTCTTTCGAGAGGCGCAACGAGAAGAACACGGAAGCCAAACGTAGAATGGCTCTGTCCCGGGAGAGGAAGACTGTCAAGACCCTGGGCATCATTATGGGCACCTTTATCCTCTGCTGGCTGCCGTTCTTCATCGTGGCCCTGGTCCTACCCTTTTGTGACAGTAAGTGCTACATGCCCGAGTGGCTGGGGGCAGTCATCAACTGGCTGGGCTACTCCAACTCCCTTCTCAACCCCATTATCTATGCCTATTTCAACAAAGACTTCCAAAGTGCTTTTAAGAAAATTATCAAGTGCAAATTTTGCCGGCAGTGAAGCCCGCCACTCCGGGACGGGGCAAACGGGGTCCTCTTACTTCCTGCACCCGCCTGCCCCGAGCCGCAGTGTGCCCCCGCTCAGCCCCTGCACAGCGCCGTCCGAAGGGCGGGGGACTCCTGCCTCCCCGCTCCGCGCAGCGCGCCCGAGCCGCTCGCTTTACGCCCGCCGGACAAGCCCTGCGGGTCGCGGCAGGGCTCCGCTGGGAACGACGGGGGACGCCCTGCCGGGGAAGGCTCCGTGGCCGCCCTCGTCTCTCCCGGCCTCCGCTGCCGGGCGCCGGCGCTCCCTCCTCCCTCCCACTCTCCATCATTCTGGGTAGACTTAGGGTTTGCAGGTCGTTGCTTGTGGTGGCTGTAAACCACAGCGTCTGCCCGAGTAGCATCGATGAAACAAAACCACCCTATGCAGGAAACCGCCGTGTCGGGGATTATTCTTGGATTTACGAGGCGACGGCAGTGGACTGAGTCTGACCTCGGTCTGGCGGTGTTAGTATGGAGGCTGAAGGCGAGACTCCTCGAGCAGAGGAAGAAGCTTTGGGCGCGTTGCTTCCCTGTTTTTGAAACCCTCAATTATATGTTCTTGGGGGAAAACCGCCCGTGTTTTGTTATCTTGCTAACTACTTGCAGCAACGTCCCCGTCTGCGTTACGTGTGCCTGACAGCACTCCTGGTATGCTAAGACCTGCCAGTTCACCGGGGTTCCCTTTGTTACAACACAGGGAAATGATGGGACTTGAAACCCCAACCGCACGCCTCGTCATATATGGAGATTTATGGGGATTATTTTTTTTAAATGCCTTTGACCGAGTGTTTCCCAGCAAGGAAAGGCTTGGCGCCGTGCGACTGTCCCTGAGTACACCGCTCACGCAACGGCACAGGGAGTTAAAGCAGCCTGCGAAGTAGCATTTCTTTCTTTCTTTCTCTTTTGTTTTTTTTTTTTTTTTCCCTCTTCCTTAAGCCGCTTGAAAGTTTCTCTTCAGACGTTGCGGTTGCTTTGGAGGCAGTCAGCTGCGGTATTTTGCTCGAGGAGGGGGGAAAAAAAAGAGAAAGAAAGACAAACAACATCAAAACGATCCAAACCGATCAACCAAAACATTGCCATGTGCTCCGTGGCAGTAGGGGAGGGGCCGAGAGCATCAGCCAGCGGCAGTCGCAGGTGGGGAAAACAGCATCTCGTCGCAGACTGGGAAGGGACAGGCTCTCTCCTCCTCCGGGCGAGCCCCGGCGGGGGTAAGCACGACCTTCCCCGCAATCTGAGAGCCACGGCCAGAAGCAGGCAGTGTCCTGAGGGTTCTCCTTGCCTGACCTGGCCGGTCTCCGGGGCGGATTTGCAAGCCTCCGCCTGCAAAGAGTCCCCTCTCTGACGCTAGCCCAGCTGCTTGGCTCCTAGAAACCCGGTGTACTTCCCCTTCCCCGCCTGGCCCGGGGTTGGGGCGGGACTGCGTTGCCCGCCGCAAAGCCCCTCTGCCCGTCCTGCCCCCCTGCCC
This sequence comes from Alaudala cheleensis, assembly GCA_013398995.1. Classification (NCBI taxonomy): domain Eukaryota; kingdom Metazoa; phylum Chordata; class Aves; order Passeriformes; family Alaudidae; genus Alaudala; species Alaudala cheleensis. Next base: position 254,839 of record VWYE01015083.1, read on the forward strand.
CTCCACTGCCGTGCCCATGCCTCTCCCTCCGGCTGCGGCCGGGACCTGGGGCCGCTTTCGGCCCGGGGAGGAGGGAAAGGCGCCGGGCCGGATACCGGCACTGGGCCGGCTGCAGCTTACCCCTGCGACGGGTCGCCTGGAATGAATGCTTGACCAAATACATATATATATATTTTTCCTGTTTATTTTTGTGTAATCTGTGTTGCTTGTAAGTAAAAGGGAATGTGAAATATGTGTCACGTGAATGTAAGTGTCCAGTAATTTCTGAACTTCAGCCGCTTACATTAAACGAAAATAGTGCTTTTGACAACCTATGTAGCTGGTTTTCTGAAAATCTTATTTGGCCTCATTTTCGCAATTAAAGTGATCTTTGAGCTTATATTTTCTTTGATCACTCCTAACCACAGGTGTCCTAGGTGTTCTCTAAGTGTTGGAGTGTCAGAGGAGTTAGCCTAGAGCGATTAGGCAGACGAAACATCTCCTGGGCGCTCAGGTGTCCGGTGACTCTGGAAGCACCCCGCTCCGCGGGTGGGCCTGGGCAGAGCTGCCGGGCACCCCGAGGCAGCGAGCGGGGTCGGGAGGGCCCGAAAGCGCCGGCGCCGTGGGGGATTGCTGCTGTGCCCAGCACAGGAGGGGTTTGCTCCTCTCAGTGCCTCCTTCCTTGAATCCTGCCGACTCCACGTCGGCTCTTGAACGTTTTGCCTTTTTCCAAATAACTTTTTTTTTTTTCCTTTGTAAACCTTCCTATAAACTCCGCGGCAATGGTCTCAGCTGGGACAGCGTGACCGCCCTCCGGTCCTGCACGACAGACGCGCGGGGTCCCCGCTGCTTCGCGGGTGCTGGCTCCTGACTTCGGGCTGGGACGGAACGGGGCCATCCGAGTTCGCCGAGAGCCCCAGGACCTCATGAGGCAGGGCGGCCCGAGGGGTGCCCCTTCTGTGCTCGCTATATCCGCTTGGCCCGGCCTCGCTGCTGGGCTGCGGATGGCGGGGGTACGAGGGCAGCCCCGAAAGCGCGCCGCGGGCCGTCTTACCCCAGGCGCGCCGGCTCCTGCTTGGGAGTCCCGGAGCCTGGAAGCGCAACTCCCTTACGCTGGCACCAGCGGGCGAGACGCGCCGTTTCCTGCCCACCTCTGCCCCTGTTTCCCCGAGCGGTCTCCATCCGCTCCTTCCGGGCGCAGGACGCTGCGGAGCGGCCCCGCGCTCCCGCCGCCCTTCCCGGGGCCGGGGCCCGCCGGGGCGGCGGGGGGCATCGCTGCTTCGGCGTCTGCCACCTCCAGCCGCTCACTTCGGCCGCTCTCCGGACCGTGGCACGGCCACACGGGCCGGATCGCGGAGGCTCCAACGCCGGGGCGGCAACCACGGTGCCATGGGCGGCTCCATCGCATCCCCCTCCTTCTTCCAGACCTCGCGGCGCTGCACCAGCCACGACGGAAGAGCCAGCCCACACCTCCGTGGGACTGTTTCTCTGAACAGTTTTACGTTTCTCACTTCTTCTCTTGCCTCTTTATTTTGTTTTAAATTATTTTCCCCTCCTTTGTAATAAATTTTATATTGTGGAGGACACGACCTGCTTTAAAAAAAACCCAGAGCTTTGTGTTTCTGTACTATGATTTTCTTAATTTGAATTCCACTACAATTTAAGAAAAACCAACCAAATCAAATCCCTAAAAAACAACCAATAAATCTAGTGTTTTTTTAAGAGAGAAATCAGTTTTGCCTTAAATCAATATTTGTGGTTAGTTGCAGTATTTTATTTGGTCCACTAACAAGCAACATCCTTGCAGTTTAGACAGGTTATTTTCAGTTTTAAGGGTCCTTATGGAAGTTCAAGCAATGAATAAAGAAAAATCCAAATAGCAAGCAAACAGAGCCATAGAAAGTTTTAATAGCTTGAGTAAATTGTGAACATCAAAGATGACTACAGATATAAAGGCTTTAACCTTATCTTCCTTTAAAAATGCCTCTTCAGATTGCTGTAAAACAAGAAGAGAGTTTCATAACTAAACTTTCTCTGCTCTTTGGCTCCAATTGAGGCTAAATTTGGGACTGAATCACACATCAGACAAGAAGTGCTGGCAGAGCAATTAAAGCATACTTACACTGGTCAACAGTGTTTGTTGGGATGAACAGCATAGGAATAAAGGAATAAAGGAAAGACATGTAGGCTTAAGGTGGTTTCATCCAAACTGTAAAATAGATTTTGAGACCATAAAATTTCATCTGTTTAAATAGAAATTTTCAACATAAAATTATTGATATACCCTTCTTTCCCCTCTCACTCCCACCCTGACAGCAACATGCTGTATGTCTGGTAAAAACAGCAAAATCCCTCAAGCCAATGTCCCTAAATATCCTCACAGTTAAAAAATCTGATCCCCAGAATCTGCAGTTTCAAACATTTTTCGGGACAACATAGTGAATCTTGCAGTAAAACACATAGAGAAGTGATTCATCCCCAAACAGAAGAAACAAAATGATGATGCAAGTAAATTTCTGTTTCATAGCTGCCTAGTTTTAACAGAGATTAAGTTTTAACAGCAGAGGTGACTATGACCCCTTTATATGTGGCTGGAGAAAACCTAAAATGGGTATAATGTATCATGCAAACAGTCCTGTTGATGTTCTGCAAATTCTAGAAATGATCACGTGTCTCTGAGTTTTGGAAACTACAGTGTCTTCTGTATTTTTGGATCTCAGTCCAAATCTCTGCTTGGATGTATGCTGCTATGAGCCTCAGCTTACCTTGCTGCCCACAGCTGAACTTGCGTTCTCTCTGAGTAAGCAGGGTGACTTCAGGGGCAATTCTACAGTATGAAATATCTTCTGTTGGACTGGAAGCAAAAAACTTTTGGTGAATAATCTTTCCACAGCAAGAATGTATTCTAAGCTATATAATGTAATGAACAGAGTGGTTTCTTGACTTGGGCAGAGTGACAGAAGATTCACTTACCTCTCTTGACTAAAAAATGCCCAAGCACACAGAGAACTCTACTTACATGTGGCCATAAGTTCCAGCCTTGCAAATGTTTGTGCCAAGTTCGTTTGGCAGACTGTCAGTACTGTCCAGAAGAATGAAAATGAGGGATAGGAAACAGATGGATTTAAAAATACTTTAAAAATTACTGAACCTGAAAAAATTTTGATAGGGCACAAAAACCCCAACCCAACTCAACCCAAACCCAGAACCCTACAAATACAATCCCCCTCCCCCTGCAAAAATCAGAGGCATATGGCCATCCATATTCTTTCTGAAATCTTCACAGAACTGTTTAATATAGTGAGTTCTTTCTTAAAAAAGCCTCCAAAACATTTCTTGCAAAAAATTAAACTGGAAGAAATTGAAAAAGGTACAAGAGTTGTGTTGAAAATGCTAGTCAGCACAAGCAGAGGTCAGTATTTCCTCTTATTGTAATAATGTCTTTTTTTATTGTTTGCACCAAAAGGGACTTGAAGCATCTTTTGCTATTAAGCAGAGTCAATATAATCCTTTCAAATCGACTTTCACATTTCAGAGCTATTTACACCCACTGCTGAGCTGTAGCTTATGTACACACAGGAGCAATGAGAATGATGTAAGATAAAGGTGTTGTCTGTGGCCTGTTTTAACTTGTCCCTTGTTTCTACCTCTTGGCATCCCCACTGTGGTTGGTTTGGTGGGCAGACATAGGTCCAATGGATTTGGTACAGAGTGCACAGAAGTGAGTATCATACAGCATGTGCTATAGCATTACAGACATATCCTCATTAGTGAATGCCATGTGTAATCCAGTCTTTAAAGTGAAATCTGTTTGTGAGGCAAAGTTGACTTATGCTGTAGTCTTTTTTCAAGTGGCTCAGAGAGAAAATGTCCTTCTTCAGTTTGATATCAAAATGTGTGGCTATGATTTTAAACTATCCAGTGACAAAAGATACATATGTATACATACATATATATATGTAATACACAAAATACATACAATGGGCCTCTGCTTGAACTGCTATGGTCCAAGCATAAATTTTTAAACCAAAATGAGTTGTGAAATGCATGGAAAGCTATTGAATTTTACATGTAAATATTATGTCTTGGGAGACAAGATCTCTGGCTGGCCTTTGGAAGAATGCTTCCATGTGAAGTGAAGTTGGTTTGGATTTGAGAACACCCAAACCAATCAAAAGAGCAACAGGACCACACTCAGATGTGCTGCCTGTTCTCAAGTTTGGCTTGCTCTCTTTAACCAGACCAATCTCAGGCAGAGATTGTGGCATAGTCACGCCTCACACAGACAGAATACTTGGCTGGGTGTTGCCTTCAAATAGGTGGCATTCAGTTGCCATCATCTTCCAGCCTCTTTGCCTGGTGAAGGGGTGAAAACATGGATGAAGTGCAGGTTAAAGCCCTGGGGGAGAGCTGCTGGTGATAGTCTTTGGGACTTGCTCTAGAGGAGTTTTTTTTTTCATTTTCAGTGTCCAAAAGGCAAGAAAGAAGTGGTAATACACTAAAAGCATTCAGGACAGAGAACCAGCTCAGCTTATTTTCATGGAGGTGGCTTGGTCCTGAAACATATATTCAGAAACTTATGCTCCTGAAATGAAGACAGCTGCTGTCTCACATTGGGCAGATGCTCATAAACCTCAGGCCAGGCCAGCACTGAGCCAAAGAGGGTCTGATGTGCTCAAAGTGACCATTGAAAATTGCCCCCAGCACATTTTGCTCTTTATCTTCTGTACCCAGTGCTAAGAGTCACCGCTGGCTTTGTGCTAGCCAGTAGCTCTTTTCCATCTGCCTTAGAATGCTTACCCATTGTCTATCTCCCAGCCCCAAGGAACAATAACAATAACAATAACAAAAAAGTCAGGAAATTCACTGGATTAAGCCTTTCAATTGAATAATACTATTGTCTTCAGAAGAATTGCAGAAGACATTAATTCAATTTATTATTTCTTGAACCAGCTGATATGCTACCTTATTGTGACACAGTTAAGTGCACATGCATTTAATCAAAATACCACAGAGGTCAAAGAGGCAATTTCCCCCATTGTACTTAAATTACAGACAATTTTGTGAAAGTCCTTGAGCTAGTTCCCTGAAAAAGTAATTTTCAGTAGCCCTCAGGATTTATTTCCCCCATTTCCCATTCACAAGTCAGTCATTTTCTTAAAACTGCTGAGTGAAAGTTTTCTAGATTTTCAAATGTCTACCATTAAATTGCTATGAGATCTGCCTTTGAAGCCCATTATCAGCTGCAGTTCCACAGAATTTTTTAAAAAATCAGATTTTCACAGACTTCTAGCTTGGCTTCACCAAGGGAGACAAAAGGGACCAATCATTCTCTCTCTCTCTCTCTCTCTCTCTCTCTCTCTTTCTCTCTCTCTCTCTCTCTCTCTCTCTCTCCATTAACCCCCTTACTATTAGTAAAAACAGTGGCTTTATTAGAAGGGATAGGCAAAACAATGCTTCCTGATGGAATTCAAGTAAATGTATGTGCAATGTTTTTGAGCATATTAGAAATTTTCACAGCATCACAACAGAATACGATTTGTTGTACAAGATTAGTATAGCAATATAAAATCAATATTTCAGTTATTGAAATGAAAGGCAGGTAACATCTAGTCTTACCTAGATTTAATATTCTCCTTTATGAGCTATTCAGTGGAGAAAAATATTTCAAACAATACATAGTAGCAGCCATGTTTAGTGACTTATGACACAGGCACATTGTTAATATTGACATAATGAAATTATGCAAAAATAGCCAAAGAAAACTGCATCACTCCCACTGAAAGAGATTTACATATCTGAATATTTAATTTGACTGTATTTATGAAGATATATGTGAATAATAAATGATAAGTTACATGTGTAATAGAAATATTTTGTAAATAAAAATGTTTTCTATTGACTTGCAATATCCAAATCAGTCTACTGGTGCCCTAGGAAACTTTACTGAACTGCTGAAGACAAAGGTGATAACTTGCTAAGAGAGAAAAGTAGCAGTGGGTTATGAAGAAATCATAAATGCACCTGCATGGCAACAATCTGAGAACTTCAACAGCCTTCTGATACATCACATAGACTGTATTTGTTTTTCTCTTATACCCAAAGTTCAAGTCATGAGTTGCCTCTTTGATTTGAAAGCATTTTGATTTCAGCATCTGTATTTTCCTAAAAAAGGAAAAAACAAAGGATAATAACATATACCTTGGAAGAAGAAATAATTACGTTTCATTTTAAGAACTTTCTCCAGATTTTTGACCAAAAAAAGAGAAGAAAAAGGGGATGTTATTTCATTCATTAGTCAATCAAGTTTTGCTGCAGTGTTTCAACAGGTATAGATGGTTTCAATAATTATTCTCCTCAAGTGAAAACTTCATTTTTATGGAGCAATTGAATTTTTTCTTTCATTTTCTGGCTGGATTTTGTGCCTTATGGTATGCATAAAATTAGTAGCAGTAATAGTAAAGTGAAATAATGTAACACAAAGTAGATTACAATAGAGGGCAAGATAATTCACATATATAAATTCCAGCAGTCTTTACAGATTAAAGATTTCTATATTTTTTCCTTTTGTCATATTTGTGTAATGTACTTGTAGAATTTTACCAATTTGGTCTTGTAACATAAAGTAGCCTGGTAAATCTACAGTTTTAGAGCCAAATACTATGAATATTATTCTGAAAAGCTACTGGGTTTTGGCACCACAACTTCTGAATAGGGGCAGTAGCTGCTGTAATGAAAATTTGTCAGTAGAACTGTAGAGTATATCCATACCACACACTGCACTTCTGGAAGTCATTCCAGAGGGTAGTGCACACAAAGTTCCAGCCTCTCCAAATGAGATAATCTTGTCTTTGTCGCAGTCAAACCCCAAAGAATTTAGGAGTTTGTATGCGGAACCAAGCTCCTCTTATTCCTCCCAGAGTCTCATGCAGGGAGTGCAGCTCATCATACTCTTGGGCAACACATCCAGAGGCAGGCAGTCCTGCTCTTGAGGGCAAGGCACTGACAGCTTCAGAGCTGGCTGCCATTGTCCTTCAAAGTATATTCTAAATATAACCAGAAAGTAAGAGCTATTCAGGTTAAGATACAGGTATGATAGCTGAAGTACCCCTGAATACTGCAAAGTCACTATTGGGGTCCACTTAGTCTTTGCCTTTAAGTAGAAGATGGAGGGAGAAAACAAAATCTTTCTCCTTCCTTGCTACTTCATCCTCCCTTTCCTCATGAAGCAGGCAAACAAGCAAAAAGGGATTGTGTCTGAGGAAGCCTAAATTCAGAATCTAAAAGGAGCCATTTCTATTGTATATGGAAACTGTAATTTAAAAATTTTAAAAATGCATTTAATTCAGATTAAGAAAAATCATATTACTTTAAAAAGAGTTAGTTCTAATTTAACAAGATCTAATCCACATCTAAGGTGGCATTTGGTCAAAGGCTGGACTGATGGACTTGGAGGTTTTTTCCAAGCTTAATGATTCTGTGATTCAGTAATTGAGCTATTACTTTGTGGTAGCACTTAGACCCCTGCTGATTTGACTGTTCTGTGGGACTGCTTAGAAGCTCATCAGGAGACAGTCAGAAGGGCAAGAGATAGGCAGCGGATCCAGAAGGAAATGAATTTTGGCTTGAACTTGCCTGAAAGCCTGAAAGCCTGATAAAAAGAGTGCTGTTCCCCAAGCTTGAAGATATTCTTGTGATTGGAATCACAAGGCACAGCAAACAAGACATATTTGATCCTTTGATGTCAGTAATGGTCGGGACAGTCCATGCAGCCTTCTCCTCTCCTTCTATTTCTATATTCACCACAAAATAAAAAAATCTGGCAGGAATCTAAATCCATTTTTCTTTTCAGCGTGTACAAGAGAAGAATGAAGGAAAATATTAATAATTAATACTTGTCCTCGACCATACATAAGTTGTATAAAAAAAAGCATTGCAGCAGGATGAAATTTAAATGTTAAACAACTCAGGGATATAGTCAATCTCTGGAAGAAGGAATTAATTGCATGCAGCACTAGTGTCAGATGAAGAAGGCATCAGTTATCAGACACATCACTCAAGCTGGCATTTTAAAAAATCGGATAAAATTGGATTTTTAAAAAGCATTTTGACAGTGTTCTTACAGTATTGGTTTTATGAGTTAAGGATATAATTTAATAAAATTTTTTAAATTGATAAAGATGTGCATGAAACAGGTTTCAGTAGTGATGCCTGAGGCAAAATTCCTGTGTCTCAGGATATACAATTTTGTATACAAAAATTTTTGGCGAGAAATCCCAGGGGGCAGATGGACCTGTATACTCTGGGAATAAAGCACCAAATTCTTTTTCCATAGCAAAATTTTTCGCCTCAACTTTCGTCGCCATCATGAGTGGCAAAAGGTTTGGAAGGAAGGAAGGAAGGAATTCTGTCTGGTACGAGTGTTAGGAAATTAATAATTCAGATTAAATATTCAGTCCAAGCAAGAGAGAGTTACATGGTTTAGTTAAAAGTGTCAATTAAAGATGAGGAACTGGGATATCTACCTACACTGAACCAGGAGCCTGTGGCTCTTTAGGTTTCTCTCTACTTGCACTCTCATCCTTTGTAAGCTCAGTTTTACACAGCTATTTCTACCAACACACATGAACTATGCTTCAATCAGTATGTTGGTAAAAAGCAAACATTAAAAAAAAAAAAAGTATGCATTTCACCCTATTGTGTATGGCATTTTTTAGAGTTGTTATGTTTCAGTTTTTCATGACTGAGATATGCTGCAGCTTGGAATACATGCCTTAGGAGATGAAAGATTTTTATCTGGAGCTGGATCCAGTAAGTATTTTCACAAAATAATAGAATCTCAGAATAGTTTGGATTGAATGGGCCTTTAGAGGTCATCTAATCCTATACCCCTGCCATGGGTAGGTACAGTTTCAGCTAGATCACTTTGTTCAGAGCTTCTTTGAGCCTGACTCTGAATGAACTCCAGGAATGGGGCATCTATCACCTCTCTGGGCAACCTGCTCAAGTGTTTCAGAATCACAGAATCATAGAATAAAAGAATTAACTGTTGGAAAAGACGTTTGAGATCATCCAGTCCAACCTATGACTGAACACCACCTCAACAACAAGACCATGGCGCTAAATTGTCACACCCAGTCTTTTTTAAAACCCCTCCAGGGATGGTGACATCACCACCTCCCTGGGCAGCCCATTCCAATGCCCAATCTCTCTATGAAGAACTACTCCCTGATATCCAACCTAACTCTCCCNGGGACTGATTTCACCTCCCTCATTATTAAAATTTTTTTCCTCTTATCTAATCGGAATCTGATCACCTTTGTTTTAAAGCCATTATTCTTTTTTTTCTATTGCAAAAGACCTTATTAAACCACCCCCATCTTTCTTACAAGCCCCATCAAGTTCTGAAAACTCCACAGAAAAGTCTCCCCAGAGCCTTCTTTTCTGGCTCTGGGGAACAACCCCAACTCTATCTGTCTTCACAGGAAAGATACTCCCTCCCTCTGATCTTTGTGGTTTTCCTCCAGACCCACTGTAACAAGTCCATATGTTTCCTGTGCTAAGAACTCCAGAGCTGGATGCAGTGCTCCAGCTGTGGTTTCACCAGCACAGAGCAGAGGGGCAGAATCTCCTCCTTCACCTTGCTGGCCATGCAGCTTTGTATGCAGCCTAGGGCATGTTTAGCTTTCTGGGTTGTGAGTGACTGTCACCAGGTCATGTGCAGTTTTAAACAACCAGTTCCCCCAAGTCCTTCTTGGCAGGGCTGGTCTCAATTCCTCCCCCACCCAGCCTGTAATGATACTGGGGCTTACTACAACCCAGCTCCAGGATCTTGCACTTGACCTTGTTCAACCTCCTGATGTTCATATCTTCTTACTTCTTGATGGCTCAGGACAACCTCCATCACTCTGGATGTCATCCTGTTTCTCAGACTTGTCAACAGCATCATTCAGCTTGGTGCCCTGTAAAAACTTGAAGAAGGAAGGTTTATGACTGCAAGACTTGGCAGACAAGCAGCCAGACCAGTTAATCAGATGGGGTTAATATAAGGTTGGCTGAACTGCCTGGCTATCTGTGTGCCAGCAGATGCAGATTCTGATGGACCTGCTATGCTCTCTGGCTTTGTAGTGCTACATTTTACTACAAAATGCCTGTATCTGTAAGTTGTACAACTCAGAAGGTGATTCTAAGGGAGGTATCTGAAAAAGAAAGAACCAAGGATAATATTCTTCCACCTAGAATGGCACCTAGAATACTGAGATCTTTAGGTTGTATTTTATAATTTGTTTGCCTGGGAAGTCAAGGCACCACATGCAAATAGCTCATTCACATTGCTCTATCCAGATTGACTCTGAGATCTGTCAGCTGCATAATGTTTAACATTAATTTAAACCTCCATGTCCTTCTCTTTTAGGTTTTGGTAAGGCTGTTTACAGATTGTCGACGTTGCTTTACATGAGATTTGCAGTGCCATGCAACAAGGAGTGTTTTGCCAACATTGTCCTATGTAGCTGGTAAATGGCCCAACAGTACTTCCTCCAAGAATGCTTTGTCAGGTCTGGGCTAGACAGTGGTGTATCAAAAGTGCCTTCCTACACAAACCTGAAAGGTCAGTTAAAATAAGCTACAATGAAAGCTGGTTAGAGCCCAGATCTCCTCACACTTTACTACTAGCAGATTTGCACTAGTGAGGTTGTTTCTAGAGTGGGAAGGTATGGAAAATGGACTTTTGCAGTACTTGTTTTCCTTATGCACTTTCATACAGCAGTTGAAGTGGAGATATGTGTATATAGAGAAGCAAAGCTGAAATGGTTAGTGTGAACAAATTACTAAGTACTTTTCAGTTCTTTTTGTTCTGTTCACAAGCTATTAATGAGTATACTTTATTCTGACTTAACACCCACCTCTCCCTGCTGCTGGAGCATTGCCATTGGCTTTGGAAATGTCACATTGGGTAGTTTATTCTATATGTTTGGTATGTGGGTGTTTACAAACAGTGACATTGTCCATCTTCCTTTCATCACCTGTGGGTGCAGCTGATTGCCAGTGTCTCTTAGCATAGACTCTGCTTCACCTTTAGAAGAGATTCTCTTTAATAATAGCAGAGGGGTGGCAGCAGTAGTTTGGCCATTGTGGATGGTACAAATGTTCTCTGAACATTCTTGTTATCAAGATCTTATTAGCAATATAAAAAGAAAAGTAAACAAGGCAGTAAAACTTTCTCCTACTCTTAGGTTTTTTTCCGTGATAGAGTTTAAGTACACTCTGAGTGTGCTCAACCTCTCCATCCCTTTCTTTCAGCGTAGCTGAAGGTTTCATCAGCCTTTTCAGCCAGCCAAAACAAACTGTGCCATAATGAGGGCAGACCAGTCCAGAGAACAAGTAAATTCAGCAGATACATTTAATGCATGCCTCTCACCCCAACACTGAGCCTCTGTGGCAGGTTGGGAGGTGCAGTAAGAATTGGACAGAGCATACCTGGTCAGAGTTACTCTTTGTCTGTGTGTTGGTACTACTCACCTTGAGTCTGTGATATCTACTGGAACTTCACAGCTTTTGTCAATCAAAGGACTACCTAAAGGACTACCTACTACTTTCTAAAGATCACCTGAGATGCTCTTACTACTTTGAAAAAAATCCACATACTGTTTTTCACTGGTCACACAATATTGGTAATTTTCAACCAAATATAAGATGACTCACTTTCAATGTCTGTTAGTTTTCATCTTACCCAATTTTATTCCAATCCTATTCACAGGGAGGTTTGTGTGTTTTCATAATGTTCTACAGTTGTAGCTTTTTGTAATTTATGGCCCACTAGTCATTCAATGTACGCAGATTGATAAATTATGAGATTTTTTTTTCTGGTTGTGGTTTTTCAGTTGCTGTGTGGGGTTTGTGTGTGTGTGTGNTTGTTTGGATTTTTTTGTCTTTTGGTGCTCTTATGAATGTATTTGGCTTTCAGAAATATGTGATCATCAGGATTAATTATTAAAATGTAATAGAATCTAATCTCTCTGTTGATATCTGAATACAGAATACAGAGGTATTTTGACTTGTTTCTCCTGAATGAATTTAACTGCTTTCTGCCATACGTGTTAACTGGCAAAGTGAAGCAATTCCTCTTGTGTGAAATAAAGTGTGGAACAAATAGGAAAATCGGTAGCATTTAATATAGGAGAATAAACTCATCTACTAACAGTTATAGTTTTTGATGTCACAGGAGATTATTGTTGACTTGAAGACAGTAAGTCTTCTTTAATGATGCCAGGTTATGTACAGTGTGGAAGCATACTCACTTTCCATGATACAAACAGAACTGGCTATTGGCAGGAACAAATTCTGACATCACCAGTGCAAAGCACGTAATTCTCACAGTGCAGTTACGTGGTGGTGACATCAACAAACACATTGGTTTCCTACACAGCAGCTGCTGTAAAATTGGTGACCAAGGTGATTCATGATTGTTAAAAGAACTGCTGAAGAAAAACGACCTTTTCCCACCTTTTTTCCTATTTCCATTTCAGAAGAATTTTGTGCAAAGACAGCAGTGCATAGTCTTGTTGTTTGTGACCTCAGGCATCTGCTGGCTGCCTCCCCAGCAACTGGTGATCCCTTGTGCAGCTGTTTGAGTCAGAGGATGGACTTTTGTCATGGTTTTGCCCTGGCAGGCTATGCCAGCGCACCCATGAATGTATATTTCTCAACCATAACTGTGGGGTGTGAGTAAGAACGGAGCAAAGCAGGCCCAAAGCTTGAATACAGAGAAAAATTTTATTAAACAACAGATTAACAGAAATGAAAACTTTCTAGAACATTTTCTCTTCTTCCCAGTTGCCAAACCCTCTACACTCACACCTTTTGCACTTAGCTCATTTCCTTCTAGTTTACATACTTTTTACCATCTCAAGAAACCAATCTTCACCTCAGCAAAGAGACAGAAGTCTTTTCTTATCACCACAACCATCCCGAAGGTCCATTCTTGGTGCTCTCACCACCATCTATGGACCTGAACTGCACATTGGGCCTTTTTAAGGATGCTTAGCCAATACCCAAAATTGTGACCTCTCCTGGCCACCCCCATTTTCCCCTG